>PVJD01006482.1:54970-97914 GCA_004026545.1 Mormoops blainvillei
CCCCCCCCCCCCCCCCCATTTTCTTTATCTGCTTATCTGTTGATGGACACTTAGGTTGTTTCCATATCTTGGCTGTTGTGAATAAAGCTGCAATGGACAGGGGAGTACAGACATCTCTTCGAGATTCTGTTTTCATTTCCTTTGGATCTACACCCAGAAGTAGGTTTGCTGGGCCAGGAAGAACCTCCATACTGTTCTCCACAGTGGCCACACCAATTTACACTCCCACCAGTAGTGCACAGAGCTCTCTTTTCGCCGTGTCCTTGCTAACAGTGATCTCTTGTCTTTTGTTACAATGGCCATTCTAACAGGTGTGAGGTACTCATTGTAGTTTTGATTGGCATTTCCGTGATGATTAGTGATTTTGAATACCTTTCCATGGACCTGTTGGTACATTTCATGTACATTCTTTGGAAAAATGTCCATGCAGTTTAAGAGCTGTATATTTAGAGAGATTGAGATACTAGGTTTCATGAACCCCCAAAGCAATATGGCAATAAGTGGGAAGAACGCAAACTTTTAATTGGCTCTTTAAGAGTAATGTCAGTTTTCTGTCCATTTATTTACAATGTATTAGGGAAGGGTAGAGAATTCTTCCTTTTCTTTTGATACGTCCTTTTAATTAGCTTTCTCCTGGTCTTCTGCTCACCGTTGATTCAGTCATTGATTCGCATTCATTGATCTCACAAACATTTAGTGATTCTTTACCGTGTGGGAAAAAGTATTCTAGACATCAAGAGAAAGTGGAGTCAATGATGAATGATAATAACCATAATAGCAAATACGCCTGTAACACTTGCTGTGTGCCAGGCATTGTTCTCCGTGCTTTGCAGGTCCTTTATCATCTGCATTTTAAGGGGAGGAACTCGGCGCTGGGCGGTTAAGTATTTGTCCAACTGTGGGGGTCAGGACATTGACTCATGTTTTGGGGGCCGGTGGGGTGAAGAAGCTGGCGTGTTCACCAGCTTCTTCACCCCACCGACCCCCAGAGCGTGAGTCAGTGGGCAGTGCGGTGTGCGCAGGGCTAGCTGGACAGGGTGGCAGGGCTCAGAGCCCTGCTAGCTTTACTGGAGAGTGAGGCAGACGGTTGGTCAAGGCCTTTGGTTTCCGGGTGCGGCTCCTGCAGAGGACTTGGGGGGGGGGCACATCGTGGGAAGGGAGGGCATTCTCTAGTGGGGCAGGTGAACTTAGGGGATGTGAATTGTGAACTTGTGCCGATTTCCTTCGAGCTTTCCCTGTGCATTGTCTCCGCTCTGTCCTCTCCACACACACTTTCACCTCGTTTTTTTTTTGTTTGTTTCCCCACGTAGCTGTGACTCAACTAGGACTTTTTAGAATACTCGGCATGTATTTCCTGAGCAGCAGCTGAGTCAGAACTTGCCCATTTCACCGACAGTACCCTGTTAAGGGTATATATTTTGTCTAAGGACATAAAGCAAGCCTGTGAGCACCACAAAAATATTATTTTTTATAAGGTGAGTTCTGAGTATCTAATACGGAGAAGCAGGTAACCAGGTTGTCTTTTTGGGGGGAGGTAGTGGTTAGGTTCAGTAGTGCTTTGAAGGGAGAGAGTGGAGTAAACCCCAAGATGCAACAGTCTATGGTTAAGCCCAAGCTTCCTGCTCTGCTTCCAGAAAATACTCCGTGGTGAGGAATTCTGAAGTTCTGAGGTTTGGGTTCACAGTGTGGCATCTGACTACCATGGCGACGGGAAATACTCTACCAAGAAGGAGTGTGAAAACTCGGTTCTGCCCCCTTCAGATTAGAATCAAAAAGTTTCACAACCTGAATATCACAAGGCACGCCACCCACTGCTGTCCCTTCTGCTGTTTAGGTCACTGTTCGGAAGTCATCCATGGCCCATACAGTTCTTGAATTGAGAGGTGGGGCATTTAGCTCATGTTTTCTGTTTCCTTTCGGTGTAATGTGGGCTCTTCAGGAAGTTCTACCTTTATCGAGATGAGATCCCTCTCTCTGGGGCACCCCGCGCCTTGATTGTGTTTTGTGTCCTGTTCCGCGCATGCATCCATTTACCCATGTTGAGACTTTGAAGGCCGATGTGTACCCCTTTGTTGCCGAGTCTTCTCTTCACAGTTATCCCCACTGGTAGTTCACATCTTCAGTGACTGATCTGAAACTGTTTAAGAATGGGCATTGCTAATTTTCTATTGAAAATCCTATCTCTAAAGTAAGTGAAATCGATTTTTTAAGAAACAATTCTATTTATTTATTTTTAGAGAGAGGTGAAGGCAGAGAGAAAGAGAGGGAGAGAAACATCGATGTGAGAGAGAAACATTGATTGTCTGCCTCTCATATGTGCCCTGACTGGGGACCGAACCAGCAACCCAGGCATGTGCGCTGACCAGGAATTGAACTGGCAACGTTTTGCTCTGTGGGACGATGCCCAACCAAGGGCTGAGATTGATTTTTAAATGTGGCTTTCCTCATTTGTAAAACTTATGTTCATTGTAGGCGGTTGGGGAACTAGCCCTTAATTTTGCCATTCAGAGATTACTTTATGAATAATTTGGTATGTTGGGTATATTTCCTTCTAGACTTTTCCCTCTAGTGTATCAATATTTATATTTGTTTTTAACATCTTTGAGCTCAGTGTAGTACTCAGTATTTCCAGCCTTACATTTATTTAAAATGAAAATTGATATAGTCAGTGAGCCCTCTTCCATGTCATTAAAATTCTTGAGGATTTTTGACCACATAACTGACCATAATATTATACCCCAATTTGCTTAATCAGTGCCCTATTGTTAGGTCTTCAGAGTATTTCTTTTTGTTTCTACCGTTCTAAATAATCCTGTATTGAAGATCTTTGTGTCCCTCTCCCCTTTAGTCATTTTCTTCAGATAGATTCCTAGGAAGAAAGGCAAGAGGACAGAATTCATAAAAATGTTCTGATACATCATTACGGATTATCTTGGGGCGGCGGGCGAGGGTGGGGGTGGAAAGTATCCATGCTTATAACTATCAGTAGTGTGTGAGAGTTACACTTACCAGGATGGGGATGATTTAATTTCTCTGGGAAGTTTCACCAAAGTTAAACTCCACTTGGTTCTAGAAAAGAGCATTCCACCATCCAACTCAGTGTCCCCAGGCGTTTTGCCTTCAAAACAGGCAAACAAAACGATTGCTTCTTAAATGACTAGTAGATTTTAAAGTTAGCTATAACATTATTGTGATTCTGCAGAATTACCTCACAGCCATAGCTCCTTGGAAATGCAGCACACTTAAGGTGATTTTAGAAGTCTTGGAGTATACTTTTATAACCTCAAATAATTGTAGAGTTTCTTTAGTTTTAGTAACCCTTCTTTTAATGGCATTTTGTTGGGCAGATTTTATTTCTTTGATGCATGTGACCTTTGTCAGGAATATGACTCTGAACGGTTTTTTGAGAAAACATACCTACTTTTCAAAGATGCCATTTGTTGCTGCGTTTAATTAAGATCAGCCCACAGAAAGTGTAGGGAAGGCGGTAGCCTCAAATCGGTTTTAACCATTTCTCAGTGCTGTGTCTTGTGCTTGGGGAAAAGTCTTTGGCAGCTCTGGGCCAGTGTTTCCTGACATTTGTCTCACCGAGTGTTAGTAGGTTACTGGAAAAAGGGGCTCCCTCCTAAAAGGAGGTTTAGGGAAGCATTGGGTCACACGGTCAGTTTCTTTAGGGCAGAATCTTGATTCCTCTGGGTACTGGAACCTTGCTACGGAGGAGTTTCTAAAGCGTGCTTGACTGCAGAACTCTTCTTGAGCCTCTTCAGGGACAAGATTGGAACGTACTTCGGAAAATTGTTTCAGTTTCAGCACCTGCTCTGTTTACCAAGTGTGGGAGCCTGTTTTAAATTAACATGGATCGACTTAGAGCTCAACTCATGGTTTTGCCTATGTTTATTTTTCCAGTAAATAAAACAGAAGTGTTCGTTTGGCACCCGTCCTGTCCTGCTGTTGTTTCTTATATTGCTGATTAACTCTATGTATGGAGCTTGTCTCTCCAGCCAGACTGTAAGTTTCTTGAAGCCAAGAGACCCCCTGGTTTATTTCTTTGCATGCAACTTTCTCCCCACCTATTCTAGCTTTGTTGATTTAAGGAGAAACCCAAGTTCTGGTGAGGGACTGGGGCTGGTTTGGTCAGGAATGAGTGTGTCTTCATCATCACCTTAGAGTGTTCAGAATTGCCCTGGTAAGCACAAGAACTGGCCCACATGTGCTCTTCCTACGTGATGTGGTGGCGTGCTTTGGAGAAGCATAGTTTTGGGTTGTGACATTGCGTGAGGTTTGCCAGTAACTTGATAATCCACCCTTATACATTCCAGCTCAGAGAGGAGCGTGTCTAATCGCCACAGTAGCGTTTATGTGGAACGTGGTTAACACACCATCTCCAGAAGGCCAGGCGTGCAGGGCGTCCATTGCTTTACAGTCTTTGTTTAAACTGACTGTTCCTTAGGGATCCTGGGATGGGGTGACTGAATTTTTTAAGAGAGTGACCAATTGGGAAATGAGCACTTGATTATTTATTATGGGAAATGGGTATATTTCAGCAGTGATAAGGGCACATGAAGTGTTCTTGTGATTGGTTTGTTCGTGGCTTGCAGGTCAGATTTTCACCCCTTTTAGTAAATTAACATGGAGGAAATGCCCCTGAGTTTCACAGTTGTCCCTTGGAGTTTACTGGGATCTACGCAGGGAGGAAGCCTAGAGGGGTCTGGCTAGGAAAGGTCATTGTTATATATCCCTTTTGCATATAAGGATATGAAAATACAGTGAGTTAGCTGAGTTTCCCAGGATTCCATGGGCAGGAAAGCCAGATTCAGACACGTCTTTGCCCCAGCCCCATGCTTTCGCCCGAGCACCAAATTCAGCTTTCTTTTGGATACCAAAGAGACATGGGGAAGTGAGCGTAATGTGTCCAGATTCAGAGTCTTCGTTGCCACCCCTTCCCCACCAGCAAACCTGTCACTGTCAGCGTTTGACATGGCAGCAAAGACGAACCACACTTACCAGCGGCCCCAAACCTTGCACCCATCTTTGATTCCTCCTTTTCTCTCGCACCCCTCGGTCAGTCCATCAGCCTTCCTGTTCACGTATCATATTAGTTCTGCCTCTCAGGTGTTTGGAACCTGACCACTTTTCGCCCCGTCTGTTACTGCCTCTGGAGTCCAGCCTGCTATCATCTCTCACTTGGCTGTTGCAGGAGTGTCTTACGCTGGTCTCCCAGCCTCTCACCCTTGTAACTTCCCATCTTCCGTCCATCGTCCCTACAGCTTGTTCCCACACTTAAGGTGGCTTTTTAAATCCTTAGACAGATCATATCACATCTCTTTACTGCAACTCTGCAGGATAGATTTTGTCTTTTGAAAGAGACCCAAACCTCTTGGCCCTGTCACCTCCCTGAAAGGTGGGACTTGGAGATGGAAGGACTCAGTATGGAGAGCCTAAGGGTCAGTTATGTTGGATGGAGGAGAGAGGAGGGCACGAGGAGCACATGTGGGCTGAGTGAGCCCCGTCCGTCAGTCCGTTGCTAGTGCAGTAGGATGTGGCAGATGTCTTGATCATACCCCCGGCGGGACCCAGATGCCTCTGACTGTACCGAACCCGAGCCCCGCCTTTCCCCGAAAGCGTGCGGTCTGTCCAGCCATAGCTTGTCTGCAATGAGAAGCTCGTGAAGAACTCTGAACAGTGTGATGCAATCTGTTTTCCAGCCAGAGCCTGCATAGCGGGTAGATCCGGGCAGTGATTAAGTGCATCACCCGGGCTGTTTAATAGGCTTCAATGAGATGGGGTCACCATGTGTCCAAGTGCAGTGGGCCAAAGGCCTCCTGTTCTTCCTGCTTCAAGGACACAAGTTGCCTGTTTCTATCACTAGGACATTGTGTTGCTCAGGTGCTGGGTGAAGAAACTAGCAAGTGTTTAAAAAGGCTGAAGAAGGAAGGAAGGAAAGCGTGCAGCGCAAACAAGGCTTATGACTGGACCTTTCCATGACTTCCAGAGATGAGGCTGGATGCAGGGACCCCATTATCAAGACCCATCTTTGGACCACCCGCCTTAGGCCTGACTCAGGGACACACGTGATTCTAAAAGAAGTGTTTTTCCCCCCAGCCTTTTCAGACTCAAGGAGGAAGCCAACCTTGATGGGTGGAGGTAGAACATAAAATCTAATAAAAGTGTCTCAGTAACAGAAGGGGAGCAGGGCTGGCACAAGGGCTCCCTGGGTAAACCTTTGGGATGATTTAATTGAAACTGAGGAAAAAACACTTTTTGGAAAGAGGTAGCAGCCCCCTTCAGCCAAAGCCCATAAGTGAAGGAATGTTTGAAACCCAGAATTGCAACACCTAAGGCAAGACACTGTCAAAGATTGAACTAGTAAGTTTAACTGGTAGACTCCATTTCCATTTTTAGAACATAGCCAAGCATCTTTCCTCCATTTTTCCGCAAGCCCCTTCCCCGCCCACTTCCACAAAGCACTTGGTATCTCTGTTATACTTTCTTTTTAAATTACCATGTTGTTCTCAGATATTGAGAACAACACTTATGTGCTGACCTTCCAGTGTAAGAAACCAACTGTTACAAATGGAATAGAGCTCTGAAGATACTTATCTCTGCAGCACCCCCGCCCCCACCCCATAACAGCATCCTTCCCCACACCCTAACAATGGGGAGCTACCTTTGCCTAGTCCCCTGGTGCTCAGAGACCTGAGGTTAGGCAAGGCGCAGGCATGTGCTTGAAGCAAAGATATTTGAGTCCTCACTAGGAAGAGAGGGCCTAAACCACTCTGACACACACAAGTGTTCAGGTGCGTGTGCACATTTGCAGGAAATGAAGGTGTGTGGGGGAGGAGTTTCTGGACGATGCCCTTTAAATCTGTGTAGCCAGCGAGTTCGAGATGGTTTTCTGTCACTTCAACCAAGCACTGCTTTCCAAGACTTAATAAAAAAGTTCTTTTGAATTTTCAATTCTTCTGAATTAAAAGTGCTGGACCATGAACCATGATTCTTCTGCCATGTCAGTGGGGACCAGTGTAAGCAGAATACACTTGCCTTCTTTGCAAATGGGTTGATTTGTGCTAATCTGAGACTTGCTTTCAGAGGGAGACACATACAATTTTCTCCTACAAAATTTTTTTGGAGGGATTTGTGTGAAAAAATGAGCAGTTTCCATGGTTTCCTCCTGTGGTCATAGGTAATTCTGAAAATGAACTTTAGGCATTTTCATGAAATTCCTGTTTTCATACTTCTAGTTTCTCGGAGTTTTCTTTAATGTTTGCTACTTAACGTACTCACCTTTGCCCAAAAGCTCTTATTTACTGTTCCTTAGAACTGTTAAGAAACAACCGGAGAATTAATGGTATTAAGTAAGTCTTGCCCTTTTTGTTGAAAAATGTGATAAGAGCCCACATAAATAAGGAGGTACCACTGCAGCCTCAGCGACCTCCTCTCCTTATGATATTAGGAATATTACTTTCTTATCACAGTTGGTGGCAAAATGAGCACACAGGTGTTTATTTCTGTTTGATTACAACTTTACTATAGTTGATGAAGTGTCTACCCATTTTCATTTAAGGCACATCTAAACAGTGGAAAGACCCTGCAACTCCAAAAGCCTGAAATTGTTGTTCCAAGGACGTTGAGCGGAGGGTGGTGCTTTTACCTAGACTGCAGGCTGGGAAGCCGCTGTCTCGAGCTTTGTGTTGAGGGATTCTGAGGCCTTAGGGCTCGAGGGCAAGAACGACTACCTTCAGGGGCTAATGCCTGCCAGCTGTGAAGGAGGACAGAGTAAGGGACGGGAGAAGTGTCAAGCATAAAATAAAAGCCAAGAAGGTATTCCATCACCAAAAAGGATTGCAGTCCAGATGCTGCAGCCTTGGCAAGCCACTTGGCAAAGATGGAGGAAGTTAAAGGGAGGAGCTATTATAACCATAGAGCTCTGTTGTAACCAGAGAGTCCTTCCTGTAGGCCTCCTGTGATGCCCTGGGGTGTGAGAGCTCCTCCTACAGGCCCTCCTGATTCCGGCCTAGGTTAAGATGTCACAGCTGTCCTTTCAGCTTTAGGCAGTCAGTTTTGGGGGGCGCAGTAGGAGAAATAAGATTCCGTACCGGCTCTATCAAAGCCCTTGAAATGTCGACTAAGATGTTATGGTTAAGAACATTCTCACTGAAGCACACGTAAAAACTTGTTCCAAATGAAGTGATAGGAAAGAGTAACATTTTTCATCAGAACCAAGAATGCGACTACTGTCCAGGAAAGTGAACCCAGGCGTAGAATCCGGGCTGTGGCTTAGCAGTGTTGATTTAGTCCATTCTTCCCACAGATAGGATGTCTTCTTGCTGTCCACAATCGATAGGTCCTATAGGATGTGACCTTGACCTAGTGTGACGTGCACATTCACAGCCACGTTCCTGATGGTTACTAAAAAAGTGGACTTCAGGAGTGATCTTCACGTTTCCTTCCTCGCACTGTACAGTTCAAAGTTGCATGATAAAAAAATGTGTCTAGAGAGTGTGATAATTTTAATGCTATCTATATATTTAATTTGGAATGTGTGGGCTTTTTTTTTTTTTAATGAACCAGCTCCTTATTTATCCAGTTTGTTTTTGGTGCATAACTGTGATGACTCTTGTCCTGATTTATTTTCCGCCCTGCGAGTCCAGGCCCGATGTGAGACACAAGCACAGGTCTCATGCCAACAGTCTCATGGTTAAGTTTTAGAACAGAATTTGAAAAATAAAACCCATTGAGAGGCAGTAAGGACGTATGGTGAGCTCGTGCGTGTTTGGACATCTGTGTGGAGTAAGTGAGTGAACAGAGAGGATGTTTGTCAGGGAGGGGGGCGCGGACCATTGGCGTGGGGAAATGGGCTGGGGTTCCAGGGGCTGCCAGTGCCCGCCGCATGCGGAGGCCAGCAGCATTGGGTTTGGCCAAGTGTTCCGGTGTCTGGATGCCTATGTGAATTTCCTCCAGAGGTTTTCAGTTGGCAACGTGTGATCAGCTGGATATGCAGCCAAGGGTGGGGATTGTTGGTATCCTGTTAGGCCCAGGGGTGTGATACCAGAGGTCAGAACAGAAGCCAGGGAAGGGAGCTGGGGCAGCTTTCTGTCATGCACCGTCCGAGAGCCTCAGTTCCAACAGGACTGCAGGTTAGAGACCAGAACCTTGTTTTCTCGTGCTGGCTTTCCTGTTCCTGATTTGCCTTCTAATCTCAGACTGAGCCCTGGGCGCGGCATGTTGAAAGGGGACTCCAGAGCTCTCTTGGTGTACAGCCTTCATTGTGGTATTTAGGAAATGGACACACTGAGAAACGGAGTGATGTACTCAGCCACAATCATGATAACACTAGAGGTTTACTGAGCACTTAGTAGGTCCAGTAACTTTACTGCTTTACTAATTTCCTGTTCTAAGCTGTTTACACGATTGCCACATTTCATCCTCACAACCCGTTATAGTTAGCTGTTGTTACTGTCCCATTTTACAGATGAAGAAACAGGATTAGTGGAGGGGAATGGTATGGCCAGGGTCACACAGCGGGTAAGTGACTCCAGTGCTGAGACCTATAGGTGTTACTTTGCTTCCATCAGGAACAGGGACACAGCCAGGGTGGGGCGGTTTCCCAGACACAGACACAGGCTGGTGCCGGGCAGGCTACACCAGGAAACTTTCCGAAACCTGTCGTGCCTTTGTGATGCCGTTAGTCCCTGTCGAGGAAGTTGAGGCTTTGTGGGTTCTTAGGGGTAAAGGTATGAACTCCCGGCAAAAGGAAGGAACCATGAAAAGAGATTGGCATCAAGATAAGCCTTCATCTCAAATTACACCTCCCTTCACACAATGTGGCTGTGTGCATGCAAACTGGAGGGGAAAATACAGATCTTTTCGGTGAGTTACATTGGATAGAAGGTTTTTGTGAGTATTTCAGTGTGAAGCATAGCCCTGCTAATGTATGCTTTGTTCAAATTTGGATTATTTTATTGGTTGGCAGCTCTCAAGAAAAATAGTGTAAGGTACAAAGGATAATATAACAAACGCATTCAGGTACTTGCCACCAAATACAATAATCATTAACTTCCTTTCACGTTTCAAAGAACAAAACCAAACCTATGTTCCCTTCCCTCGTTCATGATCTTCCCTCCAGAGAGAACTACTGTTTTAATGTGGTATCTCCCCAGTCCAGGTTTTTATACTTTTCTACATGTATATGTGGATCTGCAGTGTCTTACAATTAATGTTAGTGGTTTTAAAATTTTAGGTAAGTGGTTTTATATTTCCTAATATTGTATAGCTTGTCTCTCTGATGCAACATTGCACTCGAATTGTACCCATGTCGTACATTTAAATCTAGTTTTAACTGCTGTGTACTATTCCATTGTATGGATATACCGCAGTTTTCTCATTTCTGTATTGATAATTATTTGGGTTGCTTACGTTGCTTACAATTTTATGAGATTACAAATAGTGCTGCAACAGCCACCCACGGGCAGCTGTACGCAGGGGCAGGCGCGCGAATTAGCAGGGCATAAGTTGCTGCTTTTCATCGGAAGCTCACAGGGCATCACCAGGCTCTTCGTAATGACTGGATCGGCTGCTGAGCACATCAGCAGTGCATAACCACTTTCCCCACAGTCTCACCAACACTTTATCTGGTCAGACTTCAAATTTTTTGCCAATCTAATTTGCTTTTTTCCCCCTTATTCTGAGGTTGGCAATCTTGTCATTTGTTTTTTGCCTCCTCAGTGGTTCAGTTCTCTGCTCATTTTAAAGAATCAGATAGTTTTTCCTTATTGATTTATAGGAGCTCTTTATATAAGCTGCAGGCTTGGTTATGTGTTGGAAATACTTTCTCCCAGTCCGTGATGTTTTAAAACTTTGCTTAGATGGGTTTTTAAATACTGAAGTTATAAATTCTGATGCACTCAGATTGTCAGTCTTTTCCTCTGTGCTTTCATTTTTACCTATTTTAAGTAGCTCCAAACTCTGTAAGCAGTTAGTGCAGAAACTGTGATTTTGATTGGGCCTCTGCTATCTAAAAGCCACATCTAAAGAAATTACTTTTCTTTAGTAGGAACCTAAGCCGGAGGATTAACTTTACACTGGAATTTAAATATGATGAGAACAACTCACTTGGAGCAAGATGCAGAAACTGTGTATGGACCTCGTCTGGAAAATATGGGAGTGCAGGGGCAATAAATAACTCTCAGTCATGTATTAATGAGGTACTGGGTGCCTGGCTCTGGGTAGAAGCTTTCTATAGTTTATCTCATCAGTCTTCCCAACAGCCCCTCTTGAAGTGGGAGATTTTATCCACATTTTAAAGATAAGAAAACCAAAACTCAAAGAAGTCAATGTACGAGGCAAGCGGCAGAACCAAGATTCACATCCAGATCTTTCTGACCACAAAGCTCGTGTGCTTAATACTGCACCCCATTGCCTTTTTGAAAGTGACTTGGAATTTGTTTGAGTTTCAGCATCTTTATTTGTTCTTTTCAATTGGAATCCAATTGGAAAGAAAGGGTAAGAATGGCAGGCTGGAAGAAAAAAGGGCAGGACTTGAGAGATTCTGTAACAAAAACTAAAAGCTCATCACTAGGAGGGCAGTTCAAAAGAAATAATTCTGTGTTCAAAAACTAAAATGTTAAAAGCCCAGCTAATTGCATCATGCAGGTCTGATGCTGAGTAATCACCCTTTTCTGTGTTATTGGGGTGTGTGGGGCAAGAAGTCTGGGAAGCTGTTTTTGCCTAAGGAATTACATTCCGAGGGACTCCGAGGATTTAGGTAACCGCAAAAGCCATTTATTTTGAGTACACTAAGATTTCTGCCACTTTGATCCCTAATCCATAGCATAATTAATAAATGAAATGTGCTGTAGTATGAGGTTTTTTTTTTTTTTAAAAAACAATGTGTACTTTTTAAAATGGCTTTTGGTCTGACATGATTCATTTACCACTTGGAAAAGCATCGTCACTTGAGATGGGCAGGCCAAGGGACGACGCCTGGTGGGTAGTTAAGGGCAGTTTCCTGGGACATGGTCCATGGCCCCATGTTGGGCCCCCGCAGAGCTGGCGCTTCCAAAGGTCTCCCCAACACTTCGTCCTCCAGGAAGCGTGAGCAAATCTGGAGGCCAGGACTGAAATGTGATCTGGTCTCAGTGTGTCCGAAGACCACGGACCTCATAACCCATGCAGATCTTTTTATTTGTCTTGGCCCCTTTATATCAGCTGAGGAGGGTTGCTGTGAGTAGGTGATGATGATTACCATGGTTATTGATTGCCCGCGCTGAAGAGCCAGACATCTGCCTTGGTTTCCTCTGCCCTCCCTGCTTTTATTTTCCTCCCATCCCGCCAACCAGTATTTAGTGATTACCCATAGGGAGGCAGGCCAGGGAAATGTCAAAGGGCAAGAAGATACTCATGCTCTCTCATAGGGCTTCTGTTCTGTGGGGGTGGGGAGGGGAAGGGAGGCGCAGGGACCCAAGCCAGTAAACAAATGATACCAAAAAAAGATAGATTAATAAATACCAAAAGTAAACTGAATGATGTTTTGACCACTTAATATTACATGCCAACTTCTGCGTATGTTACAACCCTTACAGTCATTTGAGACCAGGTGCTAATATTATTATTGTTCCCATTTTACAGATGAAGAAAGTGGAGCTCACAGGGAAAGGAGGTGGCTTTGTCAAAGCTAGCAAGCTAGACCTCTGCAGTGTTAATTTGGCCATTGGCTAAGCTCTCACTGGGCTCTTCTTCAGACTGAAACAGAGCAAGGCTGTTTCAGGCAGAGGTAGGAGCTCGGGAGAAGGTAAAGCAGGAGAATGGGTCGGCAAAGGACCGCGGCCAGGGTCTGTTGTAGATGGAGTGGCCTGGGAGTGCTCCTGAGAAGACACTGTTCACACTAATATCCAAACAGGGGCGGGTGTCAGAGCTCTGATGCTCACCTAGTGGGGCAAATGGAAGCTTCCAGCAGGAAGGAGTTAATGCCTCGCATTATGCCCTATACTAAAAAGGAAGAACGTGGTGGCTATAAATGTTACCTTTGGCCCTTAGGGATTCTGTCTTTCAACCTGGGCTCAGTAATAACTGGTAACTGCCCAACAGGGCTTCCTGTTAGGAGACTGGAGAGAATGGCCTCTTAGGTTCAAATATGCCATAAAGGTATCACCATTTATTACAATGTGATGGCCCGAGCCTAGGAGCCTCTGAAAGGGTCTTGAAGGAGCAGCAGTGAAAAGGGGGTGGAGATTCCTCCGTTCTAAACAAAGAGTAAGCAATGGGAAGATAGCCAAAAGCTGTTTTTGGAGAGGGTGGGGAGGAGGAGAAGAAGGTATAGACGGTTCGTTGGAAAATGTGGTTTTATACAGAGAATTGAGGGCCATAGGGACTTCCCTCTGTGGTCCTCCTGGACAGCTGACGCTCCCAACCCCATCCTTTTCCTGGTTGGCTTACCGATGAAAAGAGGAGCCTGCGTATCCAAATTTGAGCAGTCAGGGGGGTCTGAGGGAGGTTGGAGCCCTGTGGCTTTCAAGTTCTCAGGTGTCCTATTCCCTGTACAAGTCCCAGGTTTGGGGCCTGGGACTGTGTGTGTGTGTGTGTGTGTGTGTGTGTGTGTGTGTGTGTCGTGCTTTATTGTGGAGAGATGATGCGCTTGGGCCAGTGGGAAGAAGAGAGACCTCCACGCACAGAATGACAGGATTTGATAGGAAGCAGCAGGAGAACTTCGCTTCCTTTATTCCGCTGCAGACCCTTGCACAGCGCCATGTGCTTGCTGCGTTCCGTGGCTGCTGCAGAGGGTGTGATTCGGTTCATGCCCGTTCTGCAAACAGGAAACAGGGCTTGCTGCTGTATATGCTTTTCATGGAGATAAAGTGTCAGGAGCAGGGCCCCAAAGTGTCACTAATGTCCAGAAAAGGGGATGGTGGTGAGGAACGGAGAGGACTAGGAGAGTGGGCCAGGGAGGGAACTTTGGGGTTGTAATTCCTACCATTAGCTGAGCAGTGGCCTTGGTTGGGAGGAAAATATTGATGTACCCTTTTTGTTTTTGATCTCAAAGTTTGGGTTTTTCAGACACATCTGTGGATTTTTAAATGTTTTCTGAGCACACCCGAGTTTGGGTGTTAGGTCACAGTAGATAATCCACTCCTATGGACACATTTCAGTGGAATATTTTCAGGGCTCCGTAAACGCGTGCAGCTTTTAAGGCTGGGTGACTGGTTCAGGGCCCCCGCCCCAACCCCCACCCCTCTTTGGCAAAACCACGCAAAAACATTGGTATTCGAAAATATTTTGTTACTTTTCTTGGCAACGTGTCCCAAGAAGGAATTGCAACACAGCCTCCTAGTTAGGAGGCAACTTTCTGGGGAAAAGGCGGGGGCGGGGAGGTTTAGAGTTTGAATCAAAAACAGACACCGAAACTTTAATAAAATAAATGAAGCGGAGCCCTTTCAGCTCCGGGCTGACGGTATTGGTGCAGGTCAGGCAGCCTAGTGGAAATTGACAGGCTGAGAACTGGGACATAAACAAAAATGTCAGTCCCTGGGAGTCTTGTTCGCTGGACAATGTCTCAATTGTTTCCCTGGTTTTCAAGGCAGCAGGGGAGAGTGGAATATTAACTGTTTACTGCCCAAGGCTGGCTGCGAAATTGCTTTGAGAAGGAAAAATAAAGCCAGAAAATGGTATTTTTATTTAGAAACTATTAAACATGTCAGTAAGCGATAGGAAAAGAGCAGATTGTTTTCTCCTTAATTACCTGCCATTCAACTCCATATTCCTGGATACAGGTTTTTTGGGTAGGTGTTTATATGAAGGGAGAGCAGGGTGTTTCTTTTTATTTTTTATTTTGTTTGGTCTTTTATTTTTTAAGGTTTTATTTATTTTTAGAGAGAGGGGAACAGAGGGAGAAGGAGGGAGAGAAACACTGAGGTGTGAGAGAAACATTGATCCAATCGGTTGCCCCTCGCAGGCCAGAAGCAGGGACCTGGCCTGCAACTCAGGCACGTGCCCTGACTGGGAATCGAACCGCTGACCATTCACTTTGCAGAATGACGCCCAGCCAACTGAGCCACACTGGTCAGGGCAGAACGTTTCTTTTTAAATTTGAATGTTAGCCTTGCATATCGTGAGTTTTTAAAGATATCTGTCCTGTAGGTTATCTACCCCCAGTGGATCTGACAGTGGGGTTAGGGGAGGAAGTGTGATTTCTGATAACAATTTAAATTTTAGCTTTCAGTTGATATCCTGTTAGTGTTTGTTCCTCTTAAAATTGCCGTGATGGTATGCCATTGGTGGAATTTTCCAAAACAAAATGTATTCTACGACCCGTAAAAATATAGCCTGTGATAAAGAAAAGTAGCTACATCTTGGGGAGTGAGCCAGGTACAGAGAGGGTCCAGAAGTCAATTCACACTTAATAATTCCCTGACCCATAAAAATAGAACCTGTAATAAACAAAGGGGGAAAGTAACAAAATCTTAGAGAGAGAACTGGGTACAAAGAAGGTCCAGAAGTCTATTCACACTTGAGTTTAGTTGATTAGAGAAACAAACAGCAAAGCTGGGTGTATCAGCCTTTATCTGGGCAAAGTTCAAAACTCAACTGGTAATTACGTCCTTAGAAGGCTTAAAAGAACTGTGTTGGTACAAAAGCAGAGACCAAGCTTACTTCTTCCGGACAGAATGCACTGGGGTTGTTTGTTAGATAAACTTGTTTTAATAAATAGGGGTCAGGGGAGAGGTCCACGTTCTTGGGAGACTCGGATTCTGACTCCCTGATAAATGCAAGTGGTTTTCTTTCTCTGCCTTTTAACTTTTAAGCCAGAGGTTTCCAGCAGCTATAGTCAGCTTTGGCTCCTGCTTCCTGTCAGACAGGAAATCACTTCCTTAGCCAAAATTACAAGCTGTGGCAAAACTCCCCGGCCACACCGAAAAGAGCATGCTTTTCCCAGAAGACTGTGTTTCTAGATGCGGAAGCGTAAATTGGTATGCCGCGTGATCGTGGCGTGCCCAAAATACCCAGGGAGGAGGGTGGTGGGAGGGAGGGTGCCTCTCCAAGGCCAGGGCACCACCCGGGATGCGGGATGCTCGGTGTGGCTGCTGCTGTGTGAAGATGAGTTCGGAACTGCCTGTGGGGAGGGAGCCCTGGCCTCTCTGAGCGGGTCAAAGTTCACGTCTAGGCGAGATCACATGGTTTATTTGGGATCCCTGAGGTCCTTAGGGTGGTAGTAAGCTGTCCTGGATATCCTCACCGACTCAGGAGGTGTGGGAATCTACCCTCAAGCTTTCTGTATGTGTTTATTCCTCTTCCCTGTTATTAAGGGTCTAACTCACCTCCCACCTCCAGGTAAGTCAAGTTCTCAACCTCATGGCTTCTTCCAGAAGACACTCCAGTGACTCTTGGGTGCTGGCTGGCAGGCCCTCAGTTGCTGGAGTAGGTGGAGCTCATAGAAAGACCTCAGTGATTCCGATTCCGGCAATTCCTTCTGTGTGTGTGTTTCCCCCCTACCCCCCTTCCCACCTTCCCCCGGGATGAGTGTGTACCGATGCCCAGTGTCTGCGTGGAAACCTGCTCATCCTTCACCTGGGATGCTCCGGAGATAAACCGTGCTCTCTCCCCATGTCCTTAATTTACGGGAAAGGCATGAACCCTGCCAGTAAGAGGGATTAACCTCTGTAATGATTTATAAACCTTCCATCTCCAGTTTCCCCCTTATGTCTAGGTACTAATGAGTGTATTTGTAAGGGTTGTTGCAGGCATCAATGCACGAGTATCCAAATCGTGATTCCTGTGGTTTTAGCTGGACAGACCTGGAGGGGAGAGGAGGCCATGTCGCCTAGGAAATTTGCTCTTCCATTGAGATGAAAGGGCAGTGAATTAAGTGCCTGCTTTCTCTCCCTTTTTTCCCTCTGACGGTTATTGATTCTCCCCTGGAACCGTGCAGTCCTCGTTCTGATCTTTTTCTTGACAAAGGGAATTCCCAGTTTGTTAGCTGGCTTGTGCTCTGGCAGGTTACGAGTTAAATGTAGGCCCTACCTGCCCTCTTGAGAGCCTCAGTATTTTCATTCTCTTTCTGCTCAAGAACTGGGAGATGTTTTCTAAAAGAATCTCTTTGGTGACTTAGAAGTGAAGAGAGCTTTAGAAGCCAGACATGAAGAAATTAGAAGAAAGGGGGCAAACATTGTTCTACATCTGTTTATTTTGTTGTTAACCAAGGGAAGGAGATTCCTCTTAACTATACTTTTGTTGGGGTGAGGGACAGACATGGAGAGCCAATGTTTAAACGTATGCCGTGGCCAAAAGTTTGGACAGATGGTTCAGTGGAAATGTTATCACCATGGAAGAACTAAATTCTATGAAGATGATCGATGCTAAGCCATTCAGTGAGTCCTTCATTGACTCCTTCAGAGCTGAACTCTTGTATCACCTTCAGAAGGCCCTCCTCAGACTCCTCCCGTGTTCCCGGCCTAACCTGCCCGTGTCCTTGCCGTGGTGCCATCTTGCAACCAGCTGCTTGCCCTGGACTGGAAGCTCCTTCGTGGCCAGTGCGCTCTCTGTGCCCATGTGCACACAAAAGACATCAACACGAAGCCACAAGGAAATGGACCACATTGCAGTTCCCCAAAAGCTATAGCCTAGGTATAACCCAGTAGGAACACAAGGCAACGTTTTTCTGATACACAGGGGCTTCTTTTACCACTTTTGGTTGCATTTCTTTCTTGTGTGGTTCTTTTATGGCCCTAGCACGTTTTAAAAATTTTTTCCCTCCCATTTTGTGGGGGTTGAGGCAAGTGAGGGGATAACAGATAAGGGTTAAGAGAAAGTTTAGTCTTTGTGGGGCAGGTAAAATAATCAACCCAATTAAGGGCCCAATAGGTGTTTTAATAGTAATTAAGTTATGTAAGCTGGGGAAGGAGTTGACCCAAGACTGGAGGTCAAGGCTTTGTGGTCTATTACAATTCCTTTGGAGTCCTGGCCTGAGGGACACTCTGGGATCTTACTAAATGAGTGAAGGTTTCCTTTTGAGATCTTTACTACCAAAGACTGAATAATAATTTGGGTGTGATGCTTTTGCCCTAAATCGTCATAGCCGGAGTAAGAGAGCCAGAGAATGTGTGCATACGTTTATAGACACACATATATCATGAATAGTTTGTTTTGGACTATACATAAAATTTCTCATTTTACATTAAGGAAGACAATGGGGTAACTTCGAATTTCAGTCCTCTCTTGCCTACTTGACCACAGGGCTCACAGATAGGGCAATGTTTCTGTTACGAAGTGACACACTTCCTATCGCCTCTCTGGGGGTGGCCTTCCTAAGTAAGCCCAGCTTTGAGAAATAGCTCTAAGCTCATGAACCACAGCCCCCTCCTTGTTGTCTACACGTCTTTTATCCTAGGGTGGTAGTATTTGGAGATGTAAATTTGACCTTAACAAGAAACACTTTGATGATAGGCTAAGGCTTCTATTTACTAATCAGCTTCCCCTTTGACAGTCATTGGCTTCAAGGCCCCAAAACAAACCATGTGGCCGCTTTTATGTCTGGCCAAGAAACATACTCCTTGTTTCCTCCCAGTTTCTTAAACAATGAAGCAATGACAGTTTACAGTGCTGTCTGCCTTGGTGAGCCGAGTGTGATGGCCCTGCTCAGGCAGGGACGAGGAGGGAGTTCGAGCTCGGTGGGTTAAAGGCAACGACACCGGATGTGCTGTTATTTTAATTCTGTTATCTGAAGCTGTTGACTTGAATCTGCTACCTCCCAGTCCTCCCTTTCCTTCTGACTTGCTTCTCTTGAGACCTCTCAGTCGGCCGACTCCGATATTCTTCCAAGGAGCCAGAGGCTGGAGAAGGAAAAAGGGGCCCAGAAAAGAGCAATGAAAGAGTTTTTCTTTAGCAAAGGGGCAAATGTGCCAGGAGATTTGGTAAATAATAAGCCAAAAGGGCCAAGCAGGGGAAGATTAGGCAGAGTGAGAGGAGAGAAAGAGAGAGGGAGATAGAGACAACACACTCACGGATGTGCCTGCACAAGAGGGCTGTGTTTTGCTGGATGGGTGGATTAATGGGGGTTCCTGAAGTAGACAGGGCTAGGGATCTCCTGGGAGAAAGAAGGGGTGTGTATTGCTACTTGGAGACTCTGTTGAGGACTGGCTGGGTCTGGCTGGCCCCGCACCGTCTTGCTTCTGGTCTCCTTAACAGGGACCACCTCCTTTAGAAAGTCTGCCAGCCTTCCAATTGGACATCAGACCTTTCTTGCTTGAGATTTTTGCACTGTGACCCGCGCTGGCCGCAGAAACCCTTGTCCCTGTGAAGGTCAAGCCTCGGCTGGGTGGAGGGGTGGGACCTGGCCCGGACAGGCTCTGAACGGCGGCCACAGCACTGTTTCCTAGTGGGTTCCCGGCTTTGCAGGAGGTTGCTGAACATTTAAATGGGGGTAGTACGTTCACATCTGCTTTTATTTTTCCCATTTCTGCAGGCCAGACTGAAAAGTTAATAAATTGTATGAAACCCAAGTAAGCATGGATGTTAAAGAACATTAAATAAATTACATAAGTATGCCTACCTGTAACACTTTTATAAGGTAAATGCATGTGGGTTATTTTGCCATAAATGTGCACACAGACCAAGATTTATTCTAAAGCCCCCTTGTTTGAGCCCTGCCGCTGGTGAAGGTACTACTGTTCCCCAGCCCCGTCCTTCTTTCCCTGGCAGCGCGGCGGCCGGGCTTGGAAAATGCGATAATGATGCCATAAGTACCCTGGTGCAAAAGTTGTTTTTTGTTCCAAAACATTGCCAGTTCATGGCGTATAAAACTACCACGGATGCTTCAGCCAGTTTTTCTTTTTTCCCAAATAAGGCGAGCATTAATGAAGCAGCCGAGGGCCTGGGAAAATATGTTGTCATTTCTTAAAGTGAGATTTTGTCCCCTCTCTAGACAGGCCCGTGGATTTTCAGCTGAAGCGTAAGTGTCTAGCCAGCACTTGCTGAGTAGTAGGCCAGGCAATTAAACTTGTATATGGCTTTTGTTACCTGTAGTGACCACTGACGTCATATTCCCCTCCACGTGTATCCAGTGACCGGGAGGCTTTCAGTAAAGGGGGGAAGGGTCATCCCATTCTGCAGAGAGAAAAGTCAAGGGTAGCCAGGTTCCCCAACCTGCCTCTCACTGAACACAAGCCAGGAAGTTGGGCCAGGGCAGACCCTGGCTCCCTGAGGCTGCTACCACTCTGGTTGGGACCAGCCACTCCTTCTGGAGCCCATCGTGAAGCCGGGGGGACAGTGTGGCTCGCATGAATGCTGCTTACCAGGCCAGCACCCTCATGGGGGGCAGAAGGCCTATTTCGAATGTGGGCGAAGTAGGCTCCTATTAGAAGTATGAAGTGTAATATTCAAACAGTTGGGAAACCTTTGGGGGGAGCATCAAGACAGAGAGGAGAAGACATCCACAGATCCATTCTCACAGATGGAGACTGTGTCCCCAGTACTCGTGACATGCAAAGGAAAGGGCCTGTGTTTATTTATTTTTTAACCTGAAGGGTGCTATTTGGAACCATACTATATCTTTGTCTAGTGCATGGGTAAAAGTACTTCCTGCTTCCAAACTGACACAACTCACACAGTGTGTAGCTCCCACTGCCTGGCCTCTCCACTTGGAGTTGTGTGATTTTTGTATTGATAGCTGAATATGGAACCTCAGTTCTTTCATCTGAAAAGAATGAGGATAGCCTGGTAGCCCGGTAGTTAAGAGCACTGGCTTTGGAGACCGACAGACTTGCTGTGTCCGCTTGCTCAATTACTCATCTTCCAGTTTTCTTATCAGTAAATTGAGGGAAAAAAATAACTACTTCCCTCATGGGTCATAGTCAGGAATGAGAGATGTTGTGGGGGTCAGGTGGTCTTACACAGAAATGCTTTACTAACAGCCTGTGTCACTTTGCCCAGCGTTTAGGGGAGGGTTGCCGTTAATACGTGGAGTGCTTTGCAAATGATGAGTCTTTTGCAACAATATCAGGCTATGATCATTCTTACTATTTGGTTCGTGCAGTGTGCGAAAGCAAGAGGCTGCAGAGAAATGCATGATTCAAGGGCATGGGAATTTCTGTTTGTAATACCATATTTTCGAAATTCTAATACACCATCAGTTGTAAGATATGTCTTTAATCTACTAACAGATTTTCAGGAAGTAAAGAAACACTACTATGTTAAATTTATCTACCTATCATGCATCTAAATTTCAGAAATGTAAAAATGTAGAAACAATAGCAGTCTTAGAATGGAGGAGTTATGCCTGTATGCGTATATAATTTGCATAAAAGCTGTGCTGTTTGAAGCTCTAAATTTCAAAAGGATGCTATGTAAGAAGCTTCCCAACCCACTTTTGATCACACAAGGGTGTGGGATTGGTGCGGGCCTGATTTTTAAGCTCCACTGAAAGGCTAAAAGCAAGCAGAGTCATTAGACGCGACCGAGCCAGAGAGCAGCACTTAGAGAATCACGAGGCCCAATTCTGCAGGGTTCTATTAATGAAGATTTTGCAGTTCCAAGTTTCTGCATTGTTTTTGGCCATTAAAGGGGTTGCTGGTATTGATGGAGGGTGAGGCTGGGCTGCTCTGCAAAGCTTGCTTCTCCATAAGCACACCGTCGAGAATATGTCCACATTCCAACCTCTCTCCCTAGCCCACCTCCCCATTGGAAGGAGTTGGGCTGCGCCATGAATGGGAACAATGAACGCAGAGGCCGCGTCAGAAGGCGCTATTTGAGCATTTAATGTACTACCGTGTATTCCATTGGGAAGCATGGGCACTGCGCATTAACCTTACTGTAAGTGTGATGCATTTGAACACACTGTCGAAGAATGGCCCAAAGAATACGCGTTTCTACTGTGAGCGGTTTTGAATAAATCAACATAATAGCCCACGGTTATTAACATATTATATGTGAATTGGACAATGATATATACTTTGAGGACCTTGAACTAAATCCACCAGTGAAGAGCCTGTAGGATGGGTTCCAGAAGGACTGGAGCTCTGGGTGCTGAGGTGTCATACAAAGAAATGAGCTGCAGACAACTGGCAGGAGAATTTTCTGGTAATGCTCAGCCCAAAGTAAATTTTCAAATGCTTGGACTGCAGCACAGAATTGACTAATGTCAGATTAATTGGACCTGGACTTCTAAATGTGGGTCAGTTTGGGTTGGAAGTTACTTTATTATCCATAAACCTCTTTGTACCTCTTCCCACCCCCAGAAATATTCAACTGTAATTTTTCTCTGTCTCCAAGCCTCTCACGTGTGACGCTTCTGAGGCTGCTGTTAGATTTCATAAGAAGTATTGCTAGGCTTTTCATGTAATTGTGTTTAGATTTCACAGAAACGTTCCGTGTGTTGACAGTTAAATTCCAGGGCAGGAAGGAGTGAGTCCCAGCTCCGACTCAGGGAGCCTGCGTCCTTCTGTTATCCCATCTGAAACTTGCCGTGTGACCTTGCGCAAGTCTTGGCATGTTTTACCTCATGGCCTTAAAAAAAGCAGGGGTTATTTGCAATTTTTCTTGGTCTCTTTTAGCTTGGAAGCTGGGAGTTTCGACGATCTTTGGTCTCTGTGCTGTGACTACAGAATGGAAAATAGGCTACGTGGACAGAGCCTCGTACATAACTTTGAGAACCAGGGCTTTCCTCACATTGTTCCTCTCTTTTAAATTTCTGAGTACTGTTTAAAAATTTTTTTAATTGAGCACAAGTCTTCTTCCAAGACATTTAATGTAACTTTATGGACTTCAGGTAAACTTTGAAGTTCCTTTCAGAAGTTGTTAGTTTTTCAAGTCTTAAGTGCCTTGTTAAACCTGCTGAGGAGATACGGTCCTGGGAGACCATTGATTCCAGGTGAAAAGTCTAGACTTAACTGTCCTTAAAGAAAATAGCTAATGAAGCTTACACAAACTAAGCATTTTAGGCAAAAAGCTCCAACTGGTCAAAATGTAATGATTTTTTTTTTTTTATTTTTTTTGGTACAAAAAGGTTCTGTGACCCCTCTTTTCTGTGTGTTCTTGCTCATTGTTAACAGCTGACTATGACTTATTTATTTAGCTTAAGATTGGTCCATCTGAGCAGCAGTTACCCAGAAGCCTTTGTGAGTGATCTGGGATGCTGGAAAGGGGTGGGCCCGGGGATCTGGAGGACAAGGGGATGCAGTTCGGTTAGTGTGAGCCCCGCAGGGTTTATTATACGGCTGCACCTGAGAAGAATCATGAAGAAGAGATACTGCCATGGGACAAGGCCTCACAGAGACACGGACCAGAGTTTGTAACAACCAGAACTCAGAAGCTGAACAGCTGGTGTCAGATCACTCTGGAAGGCCCGGAAGCCAGGGATTGTTCTGGACCCCGGGTGGTGCGGGGTGCCCCAGCAGCAGTGTCGCCTGATGCTGTCCTTCGTGCTTAGCCGTGGGGTTACTCAGCCCTTTGCTCTGTCCCTCTCACCTTTGTGGTCATCTCATAACCCTTGATCTGCAGGCCACCCTCACTTTGCTGCACCGTCACGCTCGCTCTCCTTGTTCTCTTCCACCTTTCGTGCCCACCTTGGCCCCGGCACCTCATGGGCTCCTCCTCTGTATTCCTTTACCTTTGGTTCCCATTTCTTTGTGAGTTCCCAATTTAAAAAAATAATAAAACTCTAAAGAACCAGGAGCAAGAACTTGGCCCTACTCACCCTTGTTTGGATGAGATGTTTGTACTGGTGACATCATTGGCCACCATAGCCTTGGCAGCCTGTCCTTGGGCCTGTTAGCTGGGAGGGGCTTTCACATGGGTCAGAACGTGCAGCCCAGGTTGGGGTTAGACCCCCTGAGAAGCGGACGGTGGGTGTGGTGAGCACTGGGATTGGCGTGTCTGCTCAGAGGCGGAAGGAAGCGTGCGCCTAACAGAAGGCCGTTTTCGCCCTGCCTCCCTGAGTTGAGGAAGCCTTCCAGGAGGACGTGGTAGGGACACCCAGACAGCCGTGAGCACTCAGACATTATTCAGAAATGGAATTGGGATGTGTTTAAAGATGTAGATCAGTCCAGCCCTCTTCCTGTTGAGGCACTGTCGGGTGCTTATGTAAGCTAACAAAACGGAGGGCCGGCCGCCTGCGACAGGAGGAGCCAGACCTGCTTTTGGTGCGCGCTTGGGGCCCCTCCACTTGCCTTTCTAACCCGCAGCACGCTCAGGCTCTGTCCTTGTCCTTTGTAGTTTTTGGAGCTCTTGGGTGCTGTCCATTCATATTTCTAGCTTTCACTGCCCTCGGATCCCGACCCTTCTAGCTTTTGCGGTGCTTAGTGTAAGAACCTCCCCCCGCAGCCATTTTGGCTAATGGGGGAGACTCCGTGGCACTCTGTCTTATGGTAACACTCACTGTATTCCCTGAGAGGCTCTCCTTTACCTACTCTCTTAGCTGCTTACTAACATTGAAATCTGCAAGGGCCGATGCGTCAACCTGGTTGAGATTCCTTGTAAGACCAGATAGGACACCAGTGGAAGGGACCCTGGTGATGCTTTCCGTGTTGGAGAGGTCTGTTTGCTAATTCCCCACTCAAGGTTCTGAGCACGAATACTGCAGCGATGGGGTGGGTGTGGTATAGTCCTTGTCTTTTAACAGTTACTTTCACAGCGTGGAAACCCTGTGCTCTAACATCTAGTAACGGAACTGCTGTGTGTGGCAGGGGCTGTACACGCAACACGTTGTCGCATACAGGCCTGGAGGAGTTCATGTGGTTTTGGTACTCATCTGGGAGAAGGGGCCTTCTGTGTTCACAGTTGACTTGTTTCAACGTACACCTGCGTATTCTGGAGACAGCTTCTGTGAAATCTCTTAAGGGCCAGCTCAGGGCTTCACCGAGTGCCACGGGGTCCTGTTCAGGGCAGAGAAGGCTTTAGTAGGAGCAGCGGGCTGGTGGAGTGGAGGGGACCAACCAACGGTTTGGTGACACATGGGCATGCCAGGGATTTTGGCCGTGTTCTTTATTACCTATGTGATGTTGAAAAATCACTTATCCTGCAATTCCCTTCCCCTTTCTTTGAAACCTAAAAAAATCTTCTGTAATGGGACTTTGTAGTGACAGTTTAGCCCTCTTCAGTCCCCATAACCATTTGGGAATGGAAGAGGTAGAGCTTGCCAAAGGGTCAACTGAAATGCTGTCCCCATGAAGGGACATCAGCCCTGTGGATGTGTCCTGTCCTGTCTCCCTATTGTCATCATTTTCTCCTGCTGCAACTCTTAGGTGAGCAGGTCTGGATGATGGGTAGTGTCCTTGGCTTTCACCCTCAGCCAGGGATTGGTGGAACCTTGCCCCAGCTTCACTTAGAAATACTTCTGGGGCAGGATTCTGGTTGGTCCGGCTTGGGTCAGGTGCCATTTCTGTACCAATCAATGAGGCTAGGACAGGGTGGGTCATGTAAGATATTAGCTCCTATTGGATGGTGTGAGATCCCGGGGGAATTAGGAATCAGTCTTTTAAACAAATTATTAATAATTGAATTTTGCATTAAATCAGTGGCGTGATGTTCTTAGCTCTTGGTATCTACTAGATGCTCCTCATTAGTTTTCTCCCTGCTAAAGGGATGATGAGGACCAGCCTATTTTGAGCTAAGGACTGGGCATGGACACCTCCTTCCATAGACTCCCACAGTATCCTGGGTATCTTCCCTATGCTGTGTGCTGCGACCCGTTCGCTGAGTGCGGCAAGGCTTTCTGACAAAGGAGAGCCCTGGGGGATGCTTATGCGATGTGTTTTTAGGACCTGCTGTTGCAGGTACATATTGAAAGGCAACCCTCACCCAGGGAAGGATGAGGGCCCTATATTTGCTATGGCTAAAGCGAGAAGACTTTCTGTTTTACAATCGCTTTTTTGAGATATAATTCACATACCATACAGTTCACCCATCTGAAGTGTACAATTCAGTGGTTGTAGTATATTCAGAGTTGGGTAACCACCACCGCAATCAGCATCAGAACATTTTCATCTCCACCCCCAAACACTGCCATACCCTTTAGTAGTCACTCTCCGTTTTCCCCAGTTCCTCCCAGTCCCAGCCAACCACGGATTTTCTGCCCGTCCTGGACAGTTCACGGAACTGTACACTGGTGGTTTTCTGTGACTGGCTCGTTTCACTTAGCAAAGTGAGGAACTCCTGGTGGAACCTTTCAGTGTCTTTTGCCTCCCTCTGCTCTGCCTCACTAGTTACAAGAAGCCAGAAGATAGAAACACCCAAGTGGACTTTTGGAGTGCTAAGATCACGCCAGAATTAGTGGTGGAATGTTGGATGGGTTAGATCTGGACCTAGGATGGAACAGATTCTTCCCCTTGAATACCTAGTGACTCTGGTGTTGGCGGGAGAGGAACTGGGACCATAGGGACTGGGACCCTTAGGACATGAACGTCCCCTGGCACTCACTTCCAGGGGGAAGGCCCGCTTTGAGGGTATGACAAGGCTTGCGAATCTGTCTTTCACGATGTTAGAACAGACCTGGAAACGTACTCCCCATTCCCTTGGTGCTAAGAGGGGCCTCCAGGGGAGCTCCAGGAAACCTCTCCTCTTCTGTATCCTCCCCACCCCGCCCCTACCAGGCCCCCCCTGCTTTTCTCCTCTAGTTTACCCTTTGGAGAGAAAAATCTTTTATGTTTTACCCCGGGTGTGGCCGCAGCAGGGATGTATCAGTGTTGGCATTGGGCACAGGACCAAACTTGCTGGTGCCTGTGCTGAAACCCAAGCCGAGCCCGAAACGACCGGGCAGCTGGCGTGTGAACCGGCTGCCGCTGAACTCCTTGGCCTGTCCCACAGAGATGTGCCCTCGCCAACGTGGCACATTGGGGGCCCAGAAAGCAGGGTGGTGTAAGCCCTATCAGGAAGGTCACATTGATGTAGTTCCACGGAGGACTGTCACGCCTCCCAGAATGAGTGGGTCGCCTGGGTCAGGGCTGGCTGGGGGCCGGCTAGGGGCTGTGTGGATGCTGGAGTCAGTGCGCCCCGCTTCAGGAACACTCCCCAGGGAGGTGACTGTTCAGACAAATTGCTGTTCATAAATGGGGGAGAGTGCTCTGCAGATCACTCAGTTGCTTATAAGCTATTCAGTAAAAGGAACCCATGCAGATGTTGCTCGTGCTCAGAAAGCTGGCTGTGGAGTAGGAGACGTGCTTGTTTGTGGCAAGAGCGGGCACCTTGGTGGTGGGGCTCACAGCCTGGTTCTTCTCTTGATCTCCAGTCGCCTTTTGTTTCTTACCTGCCTTTTTGGAAAGAAAAGAAGCAGGAAGCTGTGCTTCCCTGAATACATGACGGTGATAATGCTGTGGGGTGGGCACGGGGTAAGACTGCAGAGGCCAGGGTTCTCCAGGTTTCTTAAGAAATTCAGGGGTTAAGTGCTGAGTGATGGACCTGGCTCCTGAGCTAGAGGAACTGCACCGTTCACGCCCCCGGGGGTGGATGTGGCCCCTAGAACGCTGGCAGCTGGCCATGTTTCCATGGGGCGGGCATCCCTGGCCGCCCACCTCTGTTGGTCTCTGTCCTTCCAGCAGACCTCTTACCTGTCGTAACTCAGAGTGGGTGGAGTTGCCCAGCTCCCTTCCCACTTGGGGTCTGTGGAGAAAGAACCATTCATTTACCATCGTGGGGACTGTCGTCCCTGAAAGCCTAGGTTTTGAGGGCCATGAGGATGTTTGGATTTAAACGGGTCACATGATGATCTTGATTCTTTCCCTTCTGAGCTGCTTCCCGATCCTGTTTTCATTCTCTAAAGCCTTCCCAACCTGTCGGCCTCGGGGTGAGTCATCCAGCAGGCTGTGCCCATCCCCACGGCGCAGATGACTGTCAGGACTCTCGGCGTCCAGAAAACAAACCACACCCCGGGAATGATGATGTGCGGTGGCGTTCCTTCGCCCTGGACCAGAGGCAGTGGAGTGTTGTGATGGGCCTGCGGTTTGGCTCTCCTGCATTTGGGGCTGCTGTGCCTCTCGTGTGCATCGCCGGTGAGCTGGCCTTGGCTGGGCAGCAGAGCTGGGGCACGGGGCACCGGGCACCCTGGTCGGCAGGCTAGCTAACCACCAAAGGCCAGCGCTGGTGTCGAGGCTGGCCCCTCTCTTCCTTGAGCACAGTGTAATCTTGGATCTCAGATACTGGGAATTACTTTACGCAAAACATTCTGGATTTATGAATTAGACTTGGGCTCAGTATTTTAATTTGTACTTTGGATCTTTTCATCAAGGAGATCAGAGATAAAATACCACTTTTTCCAGGAGACTAGCCACCAACAGTTTCCCCCAACCGAGAAAAGGGGGTAGTTTGGAGTTTTCTTGAGTGACTGGGATATCTGTTACAGATCAGCAGATTTCTACAGCTCTCTGCAATTTTAGAGAGAGACCTTCTCCCCTTAAACCGCACCAGTCTTGTTATTCTTGTCACTTTGTACATTTGTAAGTGGCGGTATTAGCGACGCTTGAAAGAGTTGTGGGGCTCCATGGGACTTTGGTACATAGCCGAAGGGTATGCACTAGCCGTTGGGGCTCGTGGGGACGTGTTCATCATCGTCATATTTTGCCGGTTTCTGGGTTGCCGTTGGAGAATTTGACTTAGGGTTGGAAAATGCGTTGCAGCTACCGGCTGCTTCCGTGACCTGGGTACTTTTTCAGCCTTGGGCCTCTGTCATAGGAAAACTTTTAGGTCAGTTGCCTTTAACTCCTGGGTTCTCAACTGGAGTGACTTTGCTCTCCAGGAGACAGTTGGCAATGTCGGTATGCATTTTTGGTTGTCACAGCTGGGCAGGGGATGCTACTGTGTCATCTAGTGGGTAGAGGCCAAAAATGCTGCTTGGGCGGCCCCCCACCACAAAGAATTATCAAAATATCAGCAGTGTCCAGGTTGAGAAATCCTACTTTCACCTGTTTACTGAGCAACTGCCCTTCCTTTATTCCTGAAACTGAAGAACAGACGAAGATATAAAAAAGAGTATTTAAAAATAAATGACACCCCAATTTGCAAGTGTATGTTTTTAATTTCTTTTTGTCAACTGTGTACTTAAAATATCTCAGTAGTTTACTAGAATTTCTTCATTAAAAAAAGAGAAATGGCTAAAACTGCACACCATGATGTTATAAAAGCTAGTAGCTTCTCAGTTTTCATGAAGGTCTGTGATCCAGAGAAGAGCGTGTGAGCTGTTCTGTTGCTGAGGTCCAGCAGAGGGTTTACATCCTGCCCGGTTAGTGGAAGAGATAATGTGAAGTTATTACAGTTGCATTTCTAAAAAACCTTCTTCTTTCACTCACCTGCTCACCTAATAGTCTCTCCACCTCCCCCGCCACCCCCAAACCAGATCATCTTGCTTTCCCAGAATACTAGAAGTTGTTATGTTTCTTTCTTCTCTTTTTCTTTTTTTTAAAAGACACAGTTCCAGATTACCTTCTGGGATCACATTCTGCCATCTAAATCCCGTTCTTAAAAGGAACCATCTATTGACAGTACTTCATAAATTTCGTGGCTCCTCCATGACATTTCTGGGGAAGTAAATGAAAGGTGTAAATTAAGAAAAGCAAGTGTTTGTGGCTCCCACTTTAACCTTCTGTTATGTTAAATGGCTTTGTTGAAGAGGCCTGTCATTGCTCTTGAAAACTTGGGAAAATCCGCAGCATGCCCAAGCCTCCTTCAGTTGCCTTGGGGAGCACAGGATGTTTGATGTGAAAATTATATGGCCACCTCTAATTGGCTGTATTTTCATCCCACCAGATATCAACTCAAGAGGCAACTCTCCCCCTCTCCTGCTTTTTTAGCTAAATTGTTTAACCTGAATTTCATGCTATTAAGAATTGCACTCCGGTAATCCAAGTACCATTTTTCAATGTCTTTTGTTTAGTAAGACTGTCTGTATGATCCAACCCCAACCTGATAAATTTCTAGCCATCTGACAAGGGCTGGTTATCAATCCCTCCCTGATGTGGGGGATGATACGGCCTTTGGCCCCACTCTTCCCCATAATTTACACTCTCGCCCTGTGTCCCGCAGAAGCCTAGGTAGTTGGTGGAAAGAAAACAGAAGCTTTCTGGACCTCTGCTTCCTGTAAAATGGGAATAATAATTTTTATCCTGCCTGTTTCCTGGAGTTGTGTATGTATTTCAAATGAAATGTGCTTAGAATTCAAATAGAAATCAGTCAGGCAGAGATAAGATAATAGCAATTACACCAATTGAAATTCATTAAAAAAATAAGCTTAACATACAGTATGCACATTTAAAGTAGAAATTTAATGATTTTTTAGCGAATTTACAGGGTTTTGCATCCAACACCACAGTCAGTGTTAGAACATTTTCATCGCCCCCATAAAAATCTCCTTTCGTGTTAACCGTCACCCCTCCCACTTCCTTCAGCTTTCCCCTCGCCCCCACCCAGCTGCTGTCTGTCTGTGGATTTGCCTGTTTGGAGTGTTCTCTGTGCGTGGAATTGTACAATATGTGGTCCTTGGTGACTGGCTTCTTTCACTTAGGATAATATTTTAAGATTCATCCACATTGTGGTATATATCAGTGGTTCGTACCTTTTTAATTGCTAAATACTATTCCATTGTGTATGTAGATCATATTTTATTGATCCCTTTTGAGTTGATGGGTAAGCTTCAGAATTTTAAAAATATGAAGGTAGACCATATTTGTTTTAATTTTTAAAAATGAGCCTTTCCCATTTATTGGAAGTTTCGTGCTTTTATGGTAAATACTGTTAGGGGCTAAAATTTCTAAGCCTACAGGTGGTCTACATATTCGAAACAAGTATTTACTTACCTCAACAGACTCTACCTGGAACCAAACATTGGATAAAGGTGACTTCAGCGTTCACAACCCCCTGGACGCACCGTTCACAGTCCCCTGAAAGCACCGTAGACTTTTAATGGACAAAAGTGGTAGCCTGTTTCTAGGGACTTCTCTGTAGTTTGGCTGAGGATTAAGGCATTACCTCCATGACTCACACTTGTTCCTGACAGGCTTTCCCTGTCCTTTGTCTTCATTTTCTTCCGGTGATAATCACCCCGCTGGCATCCGAAGATTGTGATCAGATGAAGTTACTACCAGCCCGGGGGAGGCGTTTTGTTTAGTGTTTGGTTTGCTTGCTTACTACTGTCCTGGGTGTTGGTTTTATGTGTTGTAAATATCAAGAGGCCCAGGTATGTTTACATTCTGGAGATAGAAAAGAAAATTCACTTCCTCCAGATTTGCCACAGGGGCTTCTGCCCACCCCACTTGAGTTCCTCTGCTGGGTGGAGCCCGCCCGGGTCAGCTACCCTGTAATGAGTTCTGATCACTACCCTCCAGCACTGTTTTTGGCACTGATGTGCCTAAGCACTTCATGGAGAAACTTTTCAGAGAAAAAAACCTGAATTTTTTCCCTTTATTGGCTACACATGTCAGACATATGAAAATGATTTTCACTTTAAGAAGCAGGGAGTCCTTAGAAATTTTTATGGGAACCCTGAAAACTAGGTGTTCTCTTCAGAGCCATCTAAATGAGAATATGTGAGTTATTTTTCTGGGCGCTACACTCTCACATGTGGGCCCACCTGTTGAACGGTGGGCAGAAATGGGAGCAAGATGGCATTGGCTCCTGCAGCTCACGTGTCTGCTGTCTCTGTTGTCTTCCACATACACATGTGTGCACTTACACGCGCGCGCGCACACGCGCGCACACACACACACACACACACAATTTGGATTCTTTTTCCCCTTTCAAGGTTCTCTTCAACCAGATTTTTCCTAACAAAGCAAAGGTACAAATGTTTGGGACGAAAGGAGACAGCCTTGGGTGGCAGCAGGGGTTAATTTATCCCAGACCCCTTATTCTTTCTATCAGGCTAATTCCCCTGTACACCGAGAAACCCCCAAATGCCATAGTACTGACAGAATTAATTACAGAACAGCTGACCAGGCTGTGTCTGCCCCGCCTCCTGCCACATTATTCGAGTCTAGGCAGCACCCGTGACAATGGCCTGAGACGTGTGCCCACTGACAACAGAGGCGGCCGCTTAAGGCATCCGATTGGCAGTAGTGTGATTCCTTCTGGGGACGACACCTTGGGGGCAAGTGTCATTTTGGAACCAGGGATGTTAGTGAATGGAGCTGCTGAGCATTACTCCAAATGCTTCTGTACCTTTCCAGTCGGAATGAGATGTCGTCAAGGTTGGTCGTGCCTGTGGGAATCCAGTGTGTTTGAATATTTAAATCCTTAGATCCTTTCTAGCCTTCCAATGTGATTCCTCCTTTCCTGATGAACTTTTCCCCAACTATTTCAATTTAATAGTTTTCATGCAATTAGTGTAGTGCTTTTCAACCAATATAGTTTATTTTTATAAACCCCAGAGAAAAGTTTAAATAACATTTTCTCATAAATTAGCCCTCATTTGCAGTTATTCAGTGATTGCACCATGAAGACCCTCTCGAGTTTGATGTCAGGAAACTTATTAGCAGAAAATAGTATGTTATTATCTAATGCTAATAATTGGTTAGTAAAAATGAGAAAAGAAGACATGTAATTGGAGCTCCTGCGGCTAACAAGATGTGAATTATGAAAACATTTCCAGGGTTCTTCTAGAAACCTGTTATTTGCATTTTAAAACATTTGGTCTCCATTGATAGGAGAGGGAGGTGCTATTTATCAACACAGCTTTCCTTTTCAGAGCAAAGCTCTCTTAATTTCCTGAGTGGTAACTAGCTCCTCCCACACACCCATTCCCAGTGTTGTGTTTACAACCTCTCAGTCTCATTTTAGGCTGCTCACTGTCTTTTTACAGGGGATGCATTGGTTTCAAAAGAGCAGATTTGCCTGGTAGGCTTCACAAGTCCCAGTCAGACTCTCTCCCTGTGGCCCCTTGATATTCCGCACAGCTTCGTCCTGGTCCACGATGGCATCACCCGGGTCCACAATCCTTCCCAAAGGCTCATTTGGAAAAAGAACTTCCCTTTAGCCAGAATATCATTAAAAGCACAGTATTACATTTACTCTAGTAGCTGGATTCACAAAGCTTTCTGCAGCCTGTGGTTCTTGAACCCAAACTTTTGCCTCTAGTTCTTCCATGGCAGTCATTGCTGGTTAGAGCAGATGGGCTTATCTTTTTTTTTTTTTTGGCCTGAACATGTGAATCAACTTCTATTCTCAGAGTAACTGATGAGCATGTTTCTTCCCTGGGAGTGCTGGCATTTTGCTTGTCTGGAGAAAGCACATTGTTAAGGGCAAGGGCCCTCCGTTCCATATGCAGATAACGGAGAAGGAAGTTTTCGAGGAGGAGCTTCACTGTCCACCTGCTGAGGTCGGAACTCCATCCCTGTGGGAGGAAACAGGAGGGAGAGGTGCACTGGCGTTCTGCTGGTGGAGTAGGTGTCCAAGGAGCCATGTGGCCTTAGAATGGGCTTCATTTAGCATTCCAACCACGTTTGTTAAGGACGTCATTCATTTTCAGTGTGCCTTGCCAAATTTCCCAACTGGATAATGTTAAGGTCCCAACTGGATAATGAAGTGGTAATAACCACTTCAGGTTATTACCTTGCATCCCAGTGAAGCCTTGACCTTCGCACAGCTAGTTAGTGAGAGGTGGCAGTGACACTGAGGCCCCCCATCTGTCTCTGTGATGAGGTTGAAAAGAGGACCGTGCTCTGCAGAAGGCAGCATCGGCTCCTTTGGTTTGTTTTGCCTTCCATTTGGATCCTGCTCTTTCGCACCAAGACGAGGTCCATGAAGGCCAGCGTAGACTTCATTTTTACGTCTCTCCAGCGCAGGGATGGTGACTCTGCTTCCCCAGATGCCAGCCCTGAGCAAGGTAGCTGAGTGGCATTGGCACAGGTAAGGGAGGAGGAAGGTATCGTGTGTGAGCTGGCACTTACCATCCCGACCATAGGCTCTTTTCGTCAGTATCTGATGGCACCACCTACCACCATGTGCCTGCAGGTGGGCACAGGTGCGCACGTGCGTGCACCGTGCACAGACTCACGCCATCACTCGTGCGCTCTCGTTTTTGAAAAATAACCTTGGAAAAAAATGTTGTCTACATTTGCCGTGTCAATGATGGTATCTGGGTTTGGGGAAGAAGTGGGCTCGCCTTTAATGACAAAAATGGTAGCCTGTCTGGAGCCCTGATTACAGCTTCTCTGCACCTGTGTTGTTTGACAACATATTTCAAATGTAATGAGTTCCCATCAGAGGTGAACATTATTGATGGAGCTTAAAACTAGATCAGCATAACCTGTAAAGACTTAACCCTCTCTCATAGGTTATTATATGCATGTGGGTTTTGGTTGGTTGCTGTTGCTTATATATTTTTTATATCTTTGTTTATACATTCATGTGTGTAGATGTGAGTAAATGATAAGAAATAAGGATTTTACCCTATTGCCAAATTTTTAAAAATTGTCCTTTTTTTTTTTTTGCTTTTTTTTAGTGAAATGGCTCTTGCCAATGCCCTTTTCTTAAATGAATTTTTAATTCCTCCAAAGATGCTGTGCTTTCAAAATAAAATTTTTCCTTGTTAACCTCGGACTCCTAGTTTTAAAACCTGGGCTTCAGTTCTTTTCTAGCTGTGTAGTCCTGGGTATGCCTAGATTTAGGGATTAAAAGAAATCGTAAGAATTCAATCACATGATTTCTAAGACCTATTCCATACCACCATTCTGATTTAATTCAGAGACCCACAAATGATCTTTTCCCTCTTGCTGTGGGGAAGAAAACATAAAAAATACAACCCAAATGTATTATTAGTCAGGGTTCTCCATAGAAACAGAACCAATAGGGAGTGTGTGTATGTGTGTGTGTGTGTGTGTGTGTGTGTGTGTGAGAGTGTGAGAGAGAGAGGTTTTTTTTTTTAAATAAGGAATGGGCTCATGCCGTTTTGAAGACCGACTAGTCCCAAGCTCTGTGGTCAGTAAGCCACAGACCCAGGAGAGCCAATGGGTTGGTTCTGGCCTGAAGGCTGGCAGGCCCATGATGCTGAAGAGCCAGTGTTTCAGTTCAGGTCTTCTCTTGAACGCAGGACGTATTCAATTCCCCTTTTTCTGGGGGAGGAGAGATCAGCCTTTTGTTCTGTTCAGGCCTTCTACTGATCAGACGAGGCCCATCCACTTTAGGGAGGGCTACCAGTTTTGTTCTGTCAATTTAAATGTTGACTTCATCCAAAAATACAGAATCATTCAGAATAGTGATTGATTTTATGTGGTCCAGTCAAGTTGACACATAAAATTAACCATCACACCAAACTTTTCTGAGACAGAATTGAAAACTGCCTTTTTCTTTCTGCCTTAAAGGTAGGCTCAGAATTCTCCCAACGGTCAACAGCTATTTATTGGCTAGGTTGGGTCTGAATAACATTATTTCATGCAAATTCTTTATCTCTGAGGCCTTTAGTATTTTGGGGGTTTTGGTTTTTAAATACTTTTTGGCTCCTTCTTCTATAGTCTCTTCTTTTTTTGTTTATTTTTCCTGGGAGAGCAAATTGTACTTTCTAGCTCATTGGGTTTCATTCTGTTGTGTTAACATTTGAATATTGCCCAGCTACCTGTTGAAGGGGTTGGGGTAAGCTTATAAAGAAACACAATGGTAGATAGAATGTACCAATATTGCTACCTTTTTGGTGGCACATCTCGACTCTTGACCCATGTGGCCTTGTCCAGAACTGGTCAGCACACTGTAATCAGGTGGTGAGTCACTGGTGAAAATGAGACTCACTATTCTGTCTGCCTACCCGCGCCCCCCCCCTTTTTTAAAGATATATGTTTTAGTGTGCCACAGAATTTTAATATTTTATTTTATTTTCGATTTTAGAGAGATGGGACGGGAGGGAGAGAGAGGGACAGAAACATCGGTTGGTTGCTTTCCATACATGCCCTGGGGGACCGAACCCAGAACCCAGGTCTGTGCCCTGACCAGGAATCGAACCAGCAACCTTTCAGTTTGTGGGACAGTGCCCAACCAACTGATCCTCACCAGCTGGGCATACCCTCTCTCTTGACATGCCACCTTCTGCAGAGGTATCGCATCTCTTGAAACCCTCTGTCACAAATAGGCAGTGCTTCTGGAGAAAGCTAGGAGGCAGATTTAGCAAAAATATTTGTGTCCCTTCTTTCCAGAGACCACATTTTAAAGTAGGTCAGTGTAGCCAGTGGCTTTGGAGGCACTAGAGGAAAAGGAGGGCTGAGTGGCCATTCTAGCAGGTGTATGGTTGCTTAAGATCTCCCTCCCCCATCCTAGATGTTCATATTTCAAAAAGTACCAGATGCCTACTCCAGCATGTTGCCTTGTTACCACCCCCCATCATCATGGCCAGGAGCATGAAACTCACGAGCCTTCTTTTACTTTTCCTGGAGGGCCTCCAGTTTTTTCACATTACTACTTGTTTTGTGGATGGCTGATTATTGAGGTCAGTCTGACTGACGTGACTAGGCGGCCTCAGTCAGGATGCCCCTCTCTCCTTAAACCCAGCTCAGACTGGCCTGAACAAAATGAGCGTATTGACCCATAACTGAAAAGTTCAAAGTAACCTGCTTCAGGCATGGCTGGATCCAGGGGCTCATATATCAGGACACCATTTCCCCCCAACTATGTCTCTGCTTTCCTCCAGGTTGACTTCATTGCATGGGGCCGGGTTCAAGTCCAGAGAGAGCTTATCTTCCCCCACAATTCTGAACCAGTGGCAATGGTAAAGGGGTGTAATAGGCCAAGTGCATTTGGACTGAGCAAACTCACCCATCCCTGGAGCTGGGAGTGGGATCCACTCCACCTGAACTACCCGGCTTGAGAGTTGGGGTAGCACCTCCTAAATAATTCAAGGTGTACTGTTAGGAGAAAAAGCACAAATAGATGCTGAGCAGAAAACTTGCTGGATGTCTGCTTTTCAATCTTCAGGATCCATTGGAGAGGCTTCTACTTGTTAGTGGAAACTGAAGCCCAGTTGTTTCATGGCACAAAATGAGTTTGTTCATGTATATACATTTGGATTTATTTATAAGACACTTGTTCCCCCCTCCCCAATTCAAAGTGGCTTATAAGACTTCGTATTATGCCAAAGGATTAGAAATGAATAACTAAGGAAACTAGGATAAAGAAAAAAATCGGGGTCAGCCATAGGATAAGATGAGAATACAGTAAATCTCACAGATTTCAAAACTGGCAGGCAGCTCTTGCAGGATTGGTATGAGTGACCTCCCAGTTTGGCTCTGAGGTTCCCAGGCATGGAAGAGTATCTGGACCCTGTATGGAGGGTGTGTGTGTGTGTGTGTGTGTGTGTGTGTGTGTGTGTGAGTGTGTGAGAGTGACATTCCGTCATAAGCCATAAGCCCCTGTGGGAGTACAGGCCCACAGAGAGAGGCCATGGGAAGGTAACAAAGGTGATGCGGTCCATGGTAACCTTAGATATTTCTTCTCCAAACTTCTCTGGGGCACTTGCCCTCCGGAACTTGCCCCTTTGCTCTTAGCATTGTGTGAGGAAACAAAGCAAACAGACAGGATTGAAACCTCTAGTTGCTGGGTTCCTTCCAGGAACAATCGGCGGGTTAAGCCGTGTCACCTGTGGTGGGAGGCAGTCAGGTGAGTCACTGCTGTGACAAGGTGGAATAGGATGACCTGAGTTGTAAAGCTGGGCCCATCCCGAAGTGGACTCCTGCTTGCCTGGTGACTCACGCTCCTGTTTACAGATGAGCCAGTGAGTGCTGTGGAGACCAGAGACCTCCAGGGTGGGCAAGCAGGGCTTCCTCTGGGGCTTGGGCAGACCTCGGAGGCCCCGTCATTGGTGGCTTTCAAAGGCAAGGCACAGGGACAGCTGCCTCTAGTAGAAGGGCCTGGTGGAGTGGCCCCTTCTTATTTGGGGAGCTCACGTCGTGGCCTTTGGTTGATTTTACTTGATGGCCAGCCCTGCCCCACGCCCCAAGGGAGGACCAGGAAATATGGTAGCCAGGTAAATTATTCTAGAACTGTGGCTGCTGTTTTATAGACTTGTCCCGTATTTCTGTCGCTTTCCCGTCTCCGGTCTCCAGTGCTCACCGTGTTCGTTCTGCTATCCAGTGACTCTCAGAACGTAAGATTGTGGGTCTTGTGCTCAGTCTCACATTCTTCGTCCTGAATTCTGTTATTCCGGATGAAGAAGGGTGAGGAATTTGTTCATGGGATTTTCCTTATGAAATGTTTAAAATCTAGAGAAGGCATACATCCTTTACAATGAACGTAAAGGACATAGATATTTTCTTTCTTTCTTCCCTCCTTTCTTTTTTTTTTTTAAAGACAATTAGAGTTGCATTTCTTTTTTGTGGAATAGCTCCTCAGACCTCAGTCACCTCTTACACCCTACCTTCTCTGCCCCACTGCCGGCGCAGCAGCAGACGCCCACACGGCAGCACTGGGAGTTGACTGACACCTGGTCCATACCGCCCCTCTGCCATTTACTAGCTGTGTGACCTTGGGCATGCTCCTTAACGTCTCTGAGTCAGTTTCCTCCTCTGTGAAAGGCATGGGACAGCACCTACCTTGCAGGGTGGCGGGAGGACACACGCATCCCTGTTGGAGCCTCGCGCAGAGTAAGACAGTCAGTGACGGGAGGCAGCTCTCCCGCCAGGGCTTCAACTGACCAGAACGTCTGGGCAGCAAATCCGTTTTGACTCAAAGATGTGAGCTCCCAGATCTTTCGAGAGGTCTGGAGGGGTCTGTGTAGTTGCTTCTGTCTCAAAAAGGTTTCAACCTGGCAGGGGAAAGGTGTTAAAACAGATCCCCAAATAGTCATATGGTCGGAACCATACGTAATTGCATTTTTGTGGGGTAGGAATATCAGCAGCGCCCCATGGTTTAAACTAATAGAAGATTCAGTAAGGTAAGTTGAGAGAGAGAGAGAGAGAAATCGCCAGCCAGCTGGCACCCTGGAGGCCCAGAGGCAGGAAAGGCCATGTCCATTGGGGTAACCAAGGGCAGAGGTGGGGATAGTGGGAAGGGTTGGAACAGAAAGCCTGCGTGGAGGAGGTTGTGTGTAAGATTTCACTAGAGGGCGTCCCTGAGCTGGATGGCAGGGAGGTGGAAGAGTTCTGGGTTCGAGTGGGGAACTGTAATCCTCCTCGCTTGCAGTTTGTAGAGGAGTGTGGGTTAGGGTAGAAAGTCAGGCTGGGGGCCGTGAATGCCGTGGTAACTGCATCCCCCTCCCTCCCGAGCCTCACTCTCTTCCCCTTTCTTCCTGGCAGCAGTGTCCCCTCCCTTGCTGCACTCAGGGACATGACTGTCAACACCTCTACCCCCCCTCAGACTTCACTGTCAGCACTCAAGTCTTCAGGGACATGAAAAGGAGCCACTCCTTACAAAAGGTTGGGGAGCCCTGGTGTTTGGAGGTAGGTCACGGAGCAAAATGACGGTATGAGATGAGCCAGCTCTGAAATGAAACCACCCATCCAAAGTTTGCCTCTAGCTAGGGCAAGGCCCATCCACCATGGTCCCTGAATTCCCGCTGGGTCACTGTCATACATGGTGCCATGACGTCTGGGTATACTGACCACCAATCAGTTTATCATCACCATAAAAATGCCAGTTTACAAGGAGAGGGTGGAGGGTGGCGCTCTGGTAACCCCAGGTACCTGGCTCCCAGGGGAGGCCACCGGTCCCGTGTCATGCACAGCTTCTGCGAGAATGAACAACACGTTATGCCATTAAACTCGACCCCCAGGAAATAACTTTCTGGGCCTCTTTTCAGCTCCCAGTGGAGAAGTTATCACCTCAACTTTGCCTTTGTTATCAGTCATTTAGAACTTAATAGATTTTCTTTTAGAATTCTGGGTGCTGAGGAAGGCTCAGTCCTGTGAGCGACACCTTCCCAAGGCAGTGTGAATGGCTTCCCTCGCAGACCTTGCTCGCCAAGGACAGGAAGCATTGTTAATTTCCTTTAAATAATTCAATACGTTGTCAATACCCCACATTGCTCCGTGCTTGGGAGTGACAGTTCTCTTCAAATTAGTGGTCCCAGAGAATAAAGAACATTGAGAACATCCTTTCATCTTCAGAAAAGCAAGAGTCAATGCAGATAAAAATTTTAAAGTAACTCTAGACTTAAACAGCAAATGATTTCGTACTAATGCTTGCTTTTAAAAAAAAGCGAATATTTAAGAGTCAATTCATAAAGTCCCTGCCTTTGAAACACATTTATCGTATACCTACTATGTGCAGAGTGCTGTGCTACCATTAGGGCTCCAAAGAGGGCAACCGGCCGGGAGTGTATTTACTACGCGTACATGTGCCTTCCCTTTTGAGATAGAAACAGTAGACTGAATCATCTTTAAAAGCTTGTTCTAATGTAAGAAGTGGTATATCGCCCTTTAAGAGTACTAGAGACATATAGAAAAACATTCAGAAGAAAATGTAAACACCCACCATCTTTTTACCTGTGTATGTGATCTCTTAATATTTGGATGCGTTTCTTTGTCACCATTCATGTGTCTAAACTTCCAAAGTCTTTTCGCAAAATTAGAATTGTGCTGTACACACCATTGCATTTTCTTTTCACTTGACCTCACACCAAGAATGCTTCCTTACACACCAGTCTGTCTGAGTTCTGGTTAGTAACGTCGTGGATTGGAGTCCAGGTGAATGAAATGGAGGATGTTTCTGGACTGTACCTGAATTACCCGGATCCCAGTGTGTGTGTAAGGCCCGTGCCCTTTCACTGGCCTGGGTCTGCCAGAGCAGGGGTTCCCCCTTCTGTGCAGCAGTCGGGGCCGGGTGGGGGCTTTTTCTCCTGGTTCACTTTTTCACATGGGCAGCAGTTCATCCTGACTATGGATGAGTTGGCCACAGCACACACAGCCATTCCTCCAAAGGACCTGGCAAGCGGTGACTCATTAATCTTTGGTTGGAGTGTGAGGTGGATAAAGGAGAGCCCAGCACACATCTTGAATATGAGCAAAATGAAACAGAAAGACTGGACACCTCAAGACCCGCAGATTAGACTCTTGGCACCAGTGAGCACGCCCATTTCCCAGCTTTGCCCTTGGGACCGGGACGGATCTCCTAGGGAAACGCCAATGTGCTCCACTCCCAGGATGGGGTCCCAGCCCTGAAACTGGAAATGGGTCAGGCACATGGGCACCATTCACTGGCTGTGTGACCTTGGGCCACGTAATGCTACTTCTCTGCCTCCGTTTCCCCATTAACAAGGGGAGATCCCACAGCGGCGGTTCTGCACCTCAAATGAGAAAGACTTTAGAGTGGGGGCTTGGTCCCAGGAGCTGGTGTGCCTGGTCTGGCACAAGCCCCAGGCAGGATTCTTGGGCAGTTGCACACCGATAGTGTGTCCTCGTGATGAGTGGCCACCGCTGGGATAGCTCAGCTGCGCAGCAGCCTCTCCCAGGATGTAGTTAATGCCTCATTCATGGTCCTTTCTACTTCAAGAATGGGGGTTCAAGATAGAAATCCCTATCTGCTGCATCGGTGCTTTAGGGGTGTACATCCGGTAGCGTAGGGGGAACCGCATGTGACTGGAGTCAGGGCTGGCTTTTAGTCCAGTGTTCTCTCATATCTGTTGGCAAGGTGCTTCACCCCTCCAGGGTGCAATCCCCATGTCTGAAAAAAGGGCACGGCAGTAGAATACCTGCCCAGAATGCTTCCCTGGGACCTACGAGGATCCTTTGAAATGCCGACTGAAGGGTGTCGTTTAACACAGCATTTCTGTGGCTCAGGCACTTCTGGAAGCTATTTGCCTGCAGTAAGTCTTTGTGACCTGAAAATGGCTCTAAAAGGGTGGTGCAGTGATTGATTGATTATTCCCTTCATGCAGAAGAACCACAGGGAGGTTAAGCAGCTTGCGTAAGATCACACAGCGAAGGGGAGAAGCCGTTCATGGCAGACCCTGGTAGTAGCCCGTGGTTTGGAGCCTTCACACCGACCATCTTCCTCTTGCTAAAGGGGACGGCATTGGTTGTTGTTCAGCAACCCCAGCCTTCCCAGGAACTGGGACGGAACTTCTGATTCAGGACATCCAAAGTCCCATTTCTGCTGCATCCTGGGTACTTGTTACCCCATCCCTCTTTACCTTTCACTGTCCCTTCTCCCTCTTTCCTTGCAGTTCAGCTCAGTGCTAACCCTTTAGTTCTCTCCTTGAGGGAGTTAGGGCTGGTTGACCAGTTGGGTAAATATGACTAAGAAAAGTCAATACCCACCTGGGCAGGCATGACTCACTTCTTTCTAGTTAGCTGTTCCCGTACATTTTAAAGCTAGCCACACAAAGTCATTACATTGGGGCTATTAACCTGTTTAATAATGACAATAAAAGGGTGTGACCCATGGCATAAATGCATTCAGATAAAAAGAAAGTGTTTTTTTTCCTGTAATTGCTTAGTCAATACCATTTTCACGGAAATGCTTGCAAACAATCTTTTAAAAAGTTCTTTGTCCCAGTCCGTCCCTCATCCCTTGTTTCCGTCCTCTCTGGGGCTTCTGCAGACTCTCCCTGGTCTGTGGAGTGTAGCGAGATACGGTGCACTGTGTCCTTTCTGAGATTTTGGTTGGCCTACCCTTTTGCTAGTGTTGAACCTATTTTTATTCCATTTTTAGGGATACGTGAGTGAGAGAAACGGAGTGGTGTGCGATCAAGACAGGGCACATTATTGTTGGTACTTGCTTATTAACCTCTCAACTCATATATTCAAGGGAAAAGGAGACTTCTGCTAACTTTGCAAAACTAGTCACATAGACAGGGAGTTAACCATTTTGGTGAGAGGAAACGAAACTTTTTTTAGATTTATTAGACCACATCCTATAAATCTGTGGCTTATTATATGTCTGATTTCTAAAAAGCATGGCATCACTGCTGAAATTTTATTTTTGCTTGTTAGTCACTGAAACAAGTACAGATATTGCTTAATTTCCTTGGTCCTCTGTTTTTCAACACAGGAAAATCTGGATTTTCACAACAAAGTGCTTTAGAAGGGAAGTATTTGCCTTATAAATGTCTGCATTATAACTAT
>PVJD01006483.1:0-97833 GCA_004026545.1 Mormoops blainvillei
TATAGCTTGAGGAAAAGATATATACAGTTCAATGAATTAGAAAAAAATCCTTAAGAAATTTTAAATCCCTTTGTTTTAGGGAAAAATAGACATTATAACTCCTAATGTATTCTTTTAAATACAAACTAAGACACAGAAACTAAGCATTTTGGGATTAAAGAAATCAAACAATATACAGGTGTGACTTTTCTATTAGTGGCTATTCCTCCTATTAAAATTAAAATTAAAATTTTGATAGGAAGTTTTTATTTTAAAAAAGAAAGGCAAGATTTATCAGTTACTAAGACAATTTGTATATTTGTATTAGAATTTACCTATAATTATCATAGTCAATAGCTTAGTATCAAAATCAAGATTTCCCCATATTTACTTAATTTATTACTTGCATTTTAAAACAAATGCAAAAATCGCACATTAAGAAATAAAATTTATGAGCTTCCAGTCAAGATGGCAGAGTAAGTAAATGCTTTATTTATCTTTTCCCATAACCACATCAAAATTACAACTAAACTACAGGACAATGCTCATTGAGAACCTCCTGAAATGTAGCTGAACAGAAGTCTTATAACTAAGGATATAAACAAGAAGCCACTTTAAGACTGGTAGGATGGGAGGAGATGCAAACTGGCTAGTAGTTAAAAATTAGAAGAGCTATCTTGTCTGGGGTGGTCCCCCCTGAGAAGTGAGTAGGCCCAGCCCCACATCAGCACCCCCCAGCCAGTCCAGGGTTCCAGTGCTTGGAAGAGAAGCCCCCATCACTGCTGGCTGAGGAAATCAGCAGAGATGATGGCTGAGTGAGATGGAGGGCTGCCGGAGTCCCAGGCTTTCCTCCTAAATGGCCTGTGCTCAGACTTACTCACTGACAGACTCAATTTGAGCTCCAGAGCTGGGGAAGCAGCTTGAAAAGCACTGGGGCCATATAGAGAGGGGCTGAATTTTCTGGCTTCAAGAAAAGGGTTGGAGAGGCAGCTTTCTCCCAGACAGAAATTCTGGAAGAAGCCATTGTCCTTTTGCTGACACCCGCTTCAGCTGACACCCCCTTCAGCAGACACAGGAAGGCTCCATATCTGGGTCTCCATCAACCCGGTTAATACTGTCTGCCCTGCCCTGGTGATTGATTCTCTGAGCCCCTGTCCCACTGAACTTACAGGCCCAACCAAGCTGCTTTTCGCGGCTTTACCATACAAGTGGCCTGTCTTATCTCATGCTGTGGACTTTTCTAAAGTCTCTTAAAGGATGTAACCCTAGACAAGCAATATCTAGTCTCAGCATGTTCTGTTCCATTTGCTAAGCAGCCTCAAACTTGGGATGAAAGCAGCCAGCCTCAGTTTGCAGCTTAGCCTCCACCAGGCACCTCCAAGCCCATAGTATAGCCCTAGTATAAACCATCTGCAGATGATTCTGTAAATTATACCAAGTAGCCCCAGACAGGGCACAGATAGCTACAGACCTTAGCCTGTACCTCCCAAGAGGTCCCAGAAACAAAACATCCAGGGGTCAGCTTTGGACTACACCAGAGCATCACGCAACCACCTCCACAAATGACACATTCAAAGGGCAGACTTAAGAGCACCAGAGACCTGCTACAGCAAATTCTTCTCTGTACAGTCAGCCCTTGCACAACAGCTCCTTCCCTGCAGTTATGGCCAGTCCTCACAACTAATCAGATTGAGGCTCAACGCCTTCCACAGACATGCCATCAGCAATCAAGGATTGAATACCACAAGAGGGCACATACAACCTACACAAAGGACACAGCTGGAGCATGCAGCTCAGGGGAAAAGGCAGGCTGAGCCCCTGGGACCCATAAGCCTGTTACTACAGAAGGTCACACTACCAAACCAGGAGATGTATTAGCACTACCCAATACATAGAAACAAACACAGGAAAGTAGCCCAAATGAGGAGATAAGAAAACATGTCCCAAATTAAAAACAACAACAACAACAACAAAAAAAAACCTCCAGAAAAAGAGCCAAACAAAATGAGATGCAGAGCTCAAAACGCTGGTTATAAGAATGCTCAGTGATCTCAGTGAGAACTTCAACAAAGAGACAGGATATATAAAAATGAAGATAGAAAATATAAAAAAGAATTAGAAGTGAATTACACAATAACTGAAATAAAGAATACATTAGAGGTGTCAACAGACTAGAAAAGGCAGAGGGTCAAATCAGTGATTTGGAAGATAAGAAAGCAGAAGCATGGGTCAAGTCAGGGAACATGTATATGAAGGACCCATGGACATGGACAATGTGGAGTGGGGGATTGAATGTGTGGGGGGGATTGAATGTGGGAGTGGGGTGGGCAAGAAGGGGATAGTAATGAGAGAAAAATGGGGACAACTGTAATGAACAACAATAAAAATTTTTTTTTAAAAAAGAGAAAGAAAAATCCAAAAGAATGAGGATAGTTTAAGGGAACTCTGGGACAACTTCAAGCATACCAACATTTATATCATGTGGGTATCAGAAGAAGAGAGAGAACAAGAAATTGAAAACCTGTTTGAAGAAATAATGACAGAAAACTTCCATGACCTGGAAAAGGAAATAGACATACAAGTCCAGAAAGCACAGAGAGTCCCAAACAAGATGAACCCACAGAGGCCCACACCAGGACACATCATAATTGAAATACAAAAGCTTAAAGACAAAGGGAGAATCTAAAAAGTAGCAAGAGATAACCAGTTAGTTACCTACAAGGGAGCTCCCATAAGACTGTCAGCTGATTTCTCAACAGAAACATTCCAGGTCAGAAATAACTGGCATGAAATATTCAAATTAATGAACAGCAATGGCCTACAACCAATATTACTCTACCCAGCAAGGCTATCATTTAGAATTGAAGGACAGACAAAGGGCTTCACAGACAAAAAAAACATAGTAGGATTCATCACCACCAAAAGAGTATTTCAAGAAATATTAAAGGGACTTCTTTAAAAAGATAAGAAAAAAACTCAAAATATGAACAATAAAATGGCAATAACTATTATCTATAAACAATTACTTTAAATGTAAATGAACTAAATGCTCCAATTAAAAGACATAGAGCGGTTGAAAGGATAACAAGACATTTATATATGCTATCTATAGGAGACACACTTAAGATCAAAAGACAAACAGACTGAAAGTAAAGGGATGAAAAAATATTTCATAAAAATGAAAATGAAAGAAAAACAAAAGCTAAGGTAATAATACTTATATGGCACAAAATAGACTTTAAAACAAAGACTATATGAGAGACAAAGGAGGACCAATTCCACTTCTGGTTATTTACCCAAAGAAATTCAAATGCTAATTCTAAAAGACATAGGCATCCATATGTACATTGTAGCATTATTTACAATAGCCAAAATATGGAAATGGCCTGTGTCCATCAATAGGTAAATGGATAAAAAAAATCAATAGTGTATATATACAATGGAATATGACTTTGCCATAAAAAAAATGAAATCTTGCCATCTGCCACAATATCAATGGATTTAATGGGTATTATACTGAGTGAAATAAGTCAGACAGAGAAAGACACATGCCATATTATTTCACTTACATGTGGAATCTAAAAAATAAAGTAAACAAAACAGAAACAAACTTATAGGTGCAGAAAACATTTTGAAAGTTACCAGATGGGAGGACCATTGGGGAGGCATGTGTGAAAAGGTAAAGGGTTAAGAAGTACAAACTGGTGGTTACAAAATAGTCTAGGGGATGTTAAGTACAGCATAGGGAATATAGTCAATAATGTTGTGACGACTATTTATGGTGTCAGATGGGTACTAGATTTATTGGGATGATCAATAAACTCCAGTTGTTCCTCCCAGCTTATCCGCACATGAATCCACATGTATTCTTAAGGAACATATGAAATTAGCTCATCAATCTCAAAGTATTTAAATTGTTATCAATAGAATTAATATCTAAATTACCTGTCTTTTTAAAATGATTTCTTGTCTTTGTGGTATATAAGATACTGGACAAAGGATAGGAAGCTAAAGGAAACATGGATCTTTTGTTCAAATAATTTATTTCCTAGAAATACATATCAAGTGTGCACATAAATGACTATTATATGAAATCATCATATGAGAAATATAGGTAATGCTATAAGATGTTGGAAGATGAAAAATCAACTCTTTTTGCACAATATCAGGAGTATCTCCATAAAGATGGCATTTAAACAAAACCTCATGAAAAGTTATTACCACCCAAAATGTAATCGTTTGGGGAGTCTTGTATCTATTCTGTAATCGTTTCAGTGTGTTTTTCCACTTACTGATACTACTACCATTCAAATTTAGGGCCATAAGGCTTTTTATATATCTTCTATATTATATTTATGCCTTCTTTCTTTCACACTGAGAATCCAAGTTCTCTGGGGGCACATGAAATAACAAAATTTGTGTATTCCATAAACATTATTTAATTTATTCTACATTATGCATATAACATTCCCAGAAAAATTATAATACTTTCATCATATACATAATTAAATAGAACAGTGAAACTTTGTGTAAGCATTCCCAGTTTCCCCCATTTTTAATGATTGCATTATATCTACAATGTCTGGGCATGTAGTCATTGCATACTTTTCTCCTTCATATTTAAGCCTTCTTTAATTTTAATTCTATAACTATATATTTATTGCTCACCACCCTCTTAATGTCAATGCCTCATAGCCATTTGGTTGTTTTAGGATTGTCCTCTAGTTAATTACTCTGGAAGGCTCAAGGGAACAAAATTCCCTGAGTTCTTCCATGTGGACAGAACTCTGTTCATGCCTTTATGCTAGACAGTCAGTTTAGCCAGGTTTTATGTTGACTCACATTTACTTTTTTGACAAAAAACATTCCTGTTGAAAGTTTAATGAAAATAAAATTTTCTAATTTATGCAAATTGTTTTGATGCCTAAGTAAACTTGTTTTAAAGATAAAAGGAGACTCTTAAAAGCAGCAAGAGAAGTTACCAGATGGTTGCCAGATGGGAGGGGGGAGAGGGAGAATGGGTGAAAAGGTGAGGGGATTAAGAAGTACAAATAGTTAGAGAATAGCCATGGGAATGTAAAGTTCAGTATAGGAAATGGAGTAGCCAAAGAACTTATATGCATGACCCATGGACATGAACAATGGTGGGGCTACTGCCTGAGGGAGTGGGGGGCACTGGGTGGAGGGGGGCAAAGAGGGAAAACTCCAGACAACTGTAATAGCATAATCAATACAATGTAATTTAAAAATTAAAAAAATTAAAAAACTTTTTCTTTTAATTTCAATAATTTTAATAAAACATGTAATTTTATATAATTTATAAAATTTCTGTAATTTGGGTTTGTGATTTTTTTTTTACTTTTGTTTTTAAAACTGTAACTCACTGAATAGGAATTTGTATGTTAGTGAGGAAATTGTGAAATGAAGAAAGTTATAATCCTAAAACATGACAGACCACTCATAAAAATTCAAAATGAATATTCCAGGTTGTCTGACACTTGTCTTCATCTTCAGGAGGTTCCAAGATTGCCCTGGCTATCACCTTTAATTAGGGAGGCGGGAGGAAAGGTGCGGGGGAAAGCCCTAGTTCTTCTAAATCACCTTGGGTCACATTTTAATTTTGAGAACGAGTCACATGGCCAGAGGAAGATGTAAGGGCATACCTGGTTCCATTCTACTCAGCTCCTTTCTGGTATACTACACCAGGCCAGGGGACAGTCTTGAATCTCTTATCAGGTGGTGTGGATGACTCTCAAAACACTCACGAACATTTTAATAAGTGTGATTAAATCGGCCATCTTTAGTGATGAAAACATAGCAAGCAAAAATACTTCTCACTTATTTTCATTCTAATCAGCAGCTCAAGGTCTCTTTAAGTGTCTTTTTCTTTTTTTATTTTAAAAAAGACTTGCTCAAAGAAACATATGTATTTGCCAAAAGAGCTAAGTGACTGTAGCCTAGTTAGACTCTCACTGATGTGACACTAGCAGGATGCCTGCCTTCACCATTTGTTAACTTCGTTTCCTTGGACTAGTTATTTAATCTCTCTTTGATTCACCTACTTAAGCTGTAAAACAAATATATGAAAAGTATCTTAATTCACAGAGTAATAGTGAGGCTAAATAAATTATTATTTGTAAAGAGAATAGAGATTGGCACAAATAAAGTGCATTAGTTGTTCTTGTTTTATTATTTTTATTTTGTTGAACATGCTCTAATTATTCACAAAAGTGTATGTTAGGAATTGTATGAGGTGTCATTTATAAAATATTTTGAAAATAATGAATTCCCATGCAAATGCCTGGTGTTCTTATCACAAAACAATGCTATTTAGCTTTGGCAAACAGACCCTCAGTTTCCTATTCAATCATTCTTTTCACTCTGATTATCTTAGGTTGGTAGCTTGTGGGTGCTCTTGTCCTAATAAATTAATTTCAGGCAATGCTCTATTCCCTATAGACATAAAATAGTGTGAGCCTGTTTCTTCTTACAGATCTCACTAAACACATGGATCCAGTTAAGTCTCAGAGTGAAACAGTGAGGGAAAGCACTAACATAAAACCTGCATATTTCTGCTGTGGACAATATATTGCAAGAATGATATTAGCCACCCTTTGAAATAGTCCATGTGGTGCATAATAACCCTGTTGTATCTCAGAATAGGATTTCCTTAGTCATTTACATGATAATTTTGAAGACCATACGTCTTTCGAAGCCAAAGCACAATTGTGAGTCTTCTAAGATAATCACTACTTAGGGGGAGGCATAGATAATAGAATTTAACCAAAATGATGACACAACTCTGAAGGAATAGAGCTATATAAACCCGGGCATAATTTACACCCCATCTTGAAAAACCGTTTTTAAAAAATCAAAGAAGATATCATAGAATAGCTGCCAAATGTAATAGTCTGTGTGCTTCATCCTAGTAGTGTGGTATATGCTTTACAGATTGAATATCTATGAAACAAAGAGCCCTTTTATATTCCCCTCAGGAAATTTAGGCTGTCAGATGTTCTATTATTGCCTCCAATTATATTATGAAAAAACTTTTTTCAGGAATTGGAGATGTGGGATACATGAATTTCCATATATCATAAGAAGTCTTATAAACTTCTAAACTATAGTTCTCAGTAAAAAATATTATCTTCAGAATTCCATTAATATCCTATGCTTATTTTCAGTGCCTTCAAAATGTAAGTGTTCCCTAGAGTCAGCTGTGTTTAAGTGCATGTTCTCTCAATTGTCTTTTTCTTATCAGAGAATTTCGAACTTAGTAGATAGCACTCTTCTAGGCCAGACCAACTCTTTATTCCTCACTCTATGTTGAGGAAGAATCTGAGGTTGAGAGAGGTTAATTACCAAGTGTCTAAAATAATGCCTTAACATATTGTGCTCAAAAGCTATCTTGTGTTGAACGCGTTAGTGAATTTATGTCACACAATCAATGGAAACACTGACACAGGACACGTTTTTGCTCTTGATACCCACTTGCTTGGTTAGAGACTTAATGCTCCAGCTCTGGCCTTTTGTCATGATGTAATATGTTTTAAATAGAGATGTAAAGCTCCTCTAAGTGAACGGCGCTTTGTATATCTTGGTTTATGCTGTTAGTATGAACTGTGGAGACAGAGTTTCAGTGCTATGAATTTTCTATATATTTTGTGTTCCTCTATGGTAAGCAATGATGCTTACATTTGCTATTTCAATTGAACTTTGAAAGAACTTTGTGAGAGGTGGAAAGAGCAGCTACTATTATAAAAAACAAAATGAAAATTTTAGTGTTATAAAACCTGTTAGGAATTTGGGAATGAAATTTCATAGAGTCTCAAATAGTTTATCTTTCTCTTTTCTTCTTTAGAAAGTCAGAATAATAGTTTGTGTGTAGATATAAGTATAATATACTTGCATGTGTATACATATGGTGGAAACAGGACATATGACTCCCTCTTTATCACAATCTGTTTGCCACTAAGATTCCATATGCTTAGACATTTTTATAGGCCTCTTCCAGAAGCTTATTTATGGACAGTCTACAAAGCCTACCAGGATATGATATAATTCAAGAGAACACAGATACACTATTGATAATGAAAGTAAAAGATGACTCACTATGTTAAAAGAATGAAGACAAAATAGATTTGTCCAGCTGATCTCCAGCGACTTGTATCTCAGTGATTTGGAGAAAATCTACTGGAAACAATATTTAAAATAACTATTTTTCTTGCCAACAAACAAAAGTCTGGGACCAGTGGCTTCACTGGCAAATGAGAATTAATACCGTTATCTTCTCAATCTATTCCAAAAAGAGAAGAGGAGGGAACACTTCCAAGCTCATTTTATGAGACCAGCATTAGCCTGATACCAAAACTAGTCTAGGATTGCACAAGACAAGAAAACTACCAGTCAATATCCATGATCATAGATGCAAAAATCCTCGAAGAAATATTAGCAAGCCTAATTCAACATTACACTATAAGTATCATAAACCATGATCAAGTAGGATTTATTCCACGGATGCAAAGATGGGTCAACATTTATAAACCAATCAACATGATACACCCCATTAACAAAATGAAAAATAAAAATCAGACGATCATCTCAATAGGTGCAGTAAAAACACTTGAAATGATTCAATATCCATCTATGATTTAAATAACCATTGACTTCTATTGATATAGAGGGGTATAGAGTTTGTAATACATAATAAAGTTCATATGTGACAAGCCTATAACTAACATCACAGTCACAGTGGAAAGCTGAAAGCCTTTCCTCCAAGATAGAGACCAAGACAAGGATGTTCCATCTTACTACTTTTATTCAACATAGAAGTGGAAGTCTTAGCCAGGGCAATTAAGCAAGAACAAGAAATAAAAGGTACCCAAATTAGAACAAAAACAAGTAAAACTGCCACTATTTTCAGATGACATGATATTATGTATAGGAAACCTTAAGACTCTCCACTCCCACAAAAAAAAAAAAAAAAACTGTTAGAACTAATAAATAAATGCAGTAAAGTTGTAGGATACAAAATAAATATACAAAAATCAGTTGTTTCTATACTTTAATAAATTATTAAAATAATCTCATTTACAACAGAACCAAAAATAAAAAAAATAAAATACCTAGGATTAAATTTAACCAAGGAGGCAAAAAGCCTACACATTGAAAACTAAAGACAACAATAAAAGAAAATTTAAAAGACATAAATAAATGGAAGGATATCTTGAGCTCATGAATTTGAAGAATTAATATTATAAAAAGTCCATACTACCTAAAGCAATTTAAATATTTAATACAATTCTTATCAAAATTCCAAAGGCATTTTTCAAATAAATTTAACAAGCAATCCTAAAATTTGAATGGAACCACAGAAGAGTCTGCAAAGCCAAAGCAATCTTGAGAATCTTGGCAATAAGTTTTTGAATTTGAAATCAAAAACTTCAAAATAAAAAATAAGTGGGACTGTATTAAACTAAAAGTCTTTCACATAGCAAAGGGAACCATCTCCGGTGACTTTTCATAGAATGAAAAGGTAACCTACCAGATGGGAGAAAGTATTTACAAATTACATATCTGACAAAGAGTTTGTATTCAAAATATATTTAAAAACTCATGGGGTGGGGGAAAGTGGTGACAGGAAAATGGAGACTACTGTACTTGAAAAACAATTAAAAAACAAAAAAAAAAACATAAAACATAATAGTTAAAAAATTAATTAAAAAATAGGCAGGGGATGCAAGTAGACATTTTTAAAGAAAATATACAGAAGGCCAACAGATACATGAAAAAGTGCTTAATATCATTGATTATCAGGGAAACACAAATAAAAACCACAATGAGAATCACTTCAAACCTTTCAGAATGGCTATTATCAAAAAGACAAGAAATAACACTTGTTGGGGAATATGGGAAGGAAAGGGAACCCTTGGGCACTATTGGCAGGAATATAAATTGGGGCAAGTCACTATGAAAAACAGTATGGATGTTCCTCAAACATTAAATATAAGCTAACCATATGACCCAACAATTCCACTTCTGAGTATTTATCCAATGGAAACCAAAGGACTAATTTTAAATGATATCTGCACCCCAAGTTCATTGTTGCATTCTAAAGTCAAGACACAAAAAAACTTTAAAGGTTTATCAATAAATGGATAAAGAAAATCTAGTATACATACATACAATAAAATATTACTCAGCCATAAAAAAATCCTGCCATCTGTAATAATATGGATATATTTTGAAAGTATTATGTTAAATGAAATAAATAAACAGAGAAAGGTAAATAGTTTATTACCTCACTTTCATGTGGAATCTAAAAGAAGAAAGCAAATAAAAAATCTTTTAGTTATAAAATAATCCTAGGCATATAATATACAGTATGGTGAGTATAGTTTATAATACTGTACTGTATAATTGAAAGTTGCTTAGAGAGTAGACTTTAAAAGTCCACATCACAAAGAAAAAACCATTTTTAACCATGTGTGGTAAGAGATGTTAACTACATATATTGTGGTGATCATTGTGCAAATATACATATATTGAATTATTATGTTATAACATTATATTAGTTTTGGGTATACATGTCAAGTATATCTCAATTAAAAAATAATTGAAGGAACAAAAAAATACCAAAATAATTATTTTGTCACCCAAAAGTATTTTGAGAATTTTTGTAGAAAAAATTCTCTCCCTTTCAGCTGATACCAACAATAGGAGCAGCAGGGGACCTGATAGCTACAGAATGTGTGACAGTAATGCTATCAGGCAGAAGTGACTGGAAGCATTCAGGAATTACAGGTAAACTAGTTGGCAGCACCAGGGTAGCAAAACAGCAGTATGGAGGTGTTTTGGCAGAATATATGGAGATCTTTTCTTGGCTTTGGGACCAGGTGAGGGCTTGCTGAACACTAGAATCCTTGAAGTTCAGAGATTTTGAGAAACTTGTCCACAATGGACAGGAAACGCCTGTAAGTAACAAACTTTTTAACAGTAAATAAGTTCTATTTTTTAAATATATTTATTAATTATGCTATTACAGTTGTCCCAATTTTTCTTCCTTTGCTTCCTCTGCCCGGTATCCTGCTTTACTCCAGCAAACCGCAAGCCCCTCTCTAGTTCTCATACATGGGCTCTGCATATAAGTTCTTTGCTTTTCTCCATTCCCTATACTATTCTTAACCTCTCCCTGTCTATTTTGTACCTAACATTTATCCTTCTTATTCCTTGTAACTTTTCTCCCATTATCCTATCTTCCCCTCCCCACTGATAACTCTCAATGTGATCTCCATTTCTGTGAGTCTATTCCTATTATATTTGTTTGCTTATTTTTTGTTTTTGTATTTTTTAGGTTCAGTTGTTGAGTGTTGTGAGTTTGTTGCCATTTTACTGTTCATAGTTTCGATCTTCTTTTTCTTAGATAAGTCCCTTTAACATTTCCTATAATAAGGGTTTGATGATGGTGAACTCCTTCAGCATTATCTTATCTGGGAAACACTTTATCTACCCTTCCATTCTAAGTGATAGCTTTGCTGGATAGAGTAATCTAGGTTGTAGGTCCTTGCTTTTCATCACTTTGAATATTTCTTGCCAGACCCCTTTTGCCTGCAAAGTTTCTTTTGAGAAATCAGCTGAGTTAAATGGGAACGCCTTTGTAGGTGACTCTCTGCTTTTCTCTTGCTGCTTTTAAGATTTTCTCTTTATCTTTAGCCTTTGGCATTTTAATTATGGTGTATCTTGGTGTGGATCTCTTTAGCTCCAACTTGTTTGAGACTATGTGCCTTCTAGACTTGTATGTCTATTTCCTTTGCCGAATTAGAGTTTTCTTTCATTAAATTTTTCAAATGAGTTTTCAATTTCTTCTTCCCCTTCTCCTTCTTGCATCCCTATGATTCAGATGCTGGTATGTTTGGAGATGTCCCAAAGATTTCTTATATTATCCTCTTTTTTTTTTTTTGATGTTTGTTTCTTCTTGCTGTTCTAGTTGAATGTTTATTTCTTCCTTATGTTACAAATTGTTGATTTGAATTCCAGCTCCCTCACCTTCCCTGTAGATTTTTCTTTATGTTACTTAGTGTAACCTTCATTTCCCCCTTTATGTTGTTGCTGTACTCAATGAGTTCTTTGAGCATCCTGATCTCCAGTGTTTCGAACTCTGCATCTGATAGGTTGGTTATGTCTGTTTCATTTAGCTCTTTTTCTGGAGTTTTCTTCTGTTCTTTCATTTGAGACATTTCTTTGTCTCCTCAATTTGGCAACCTTTCTGTGTTTGTTTCTGTGCATTAGGTAGAGCTGCTTTGAATCCCTGTCTTAGTAGAGTGGCCTATTGTAGAAAAGGCACCTGTAAATTGTGTGGGGTGGAGACTTAGGTAATGACCAGGGAAGAGCAACCCGCCTCAACACTTTGTGGCTCAGAGTGGGTAGAAGGCTTAGAGAGGGGACAGTGATGCTGCTTGGCTTCTGGGTGTCTGCCTGGTACTCAACCAGTTTCCAGTCACTTCACCCATTCCTCATATGTGACTGGTGGCCTTCCAGTTGTTGCCCTGGTGCTGAATCTCAGAGTGGGTGGGTTTATGTATGTTCTAACACTGTGTGGGCCCTTTAAGCAGAGTCTTCTGAATATCCAGCAGTTTCTTCTGCCACTGCAACCCCCAATGAATTTCACAGGCAGAAGTTATGGGAATTTATCTTCTAGGTGCTGGAACTCTGGGCTGTGCAGTCTGGCCTGGGGCTGGGATCACTTGCTCCCAAGATATCCATCCTGAGTTTTATCTACCACACCTGAATGTGGGACTGCCCATTCCATCATTGCCACCACCTCTGCATGCTACAGGGTGTCATCTCACCTCTCTGCTTGCCTCCATGTCTCCGCCCTGCCTACCTATCTGGATGAGTGTGGCTTCTTTAAATTCTTGGTTGTCAGACTTCCATACAGTTTGATTTTCTGACAGTTCTTGATGTTATTCATTTTGAGGTTTAGTTGTAATTCTTTCTGTGGTTGTGCGAGGAGGTAAAGTGTGTCTACCTATACCTCCATCTTCACCCAAAGTAGGTAAAATTTTGATGACAGATTTAATTTTACTCTAGAAGGTAGAGGGTAGAACCAGAAAACTCATGGAGTTATTGATATAAATTTAGCATTGTTTTTGTTCCTTGAAACAATAGCTTAAAAAGTTGAGTTCAATTAAGAATAACTATAAAAATAAAACTATTTTTATATGCTTTCCTCTATATAATCCTATATATAATATTTAGAAAAATTATCTTAATAAATTTTAACAAACAAAGAAACTGAGCATCAGAGAGGACAACTGAGGTAACTGACATGGCAGTTATAAATGATAAAGCATGGATTTAAAACCAAATAGATTTAGAAACAGAATCCTTATTTTCTGATTCTTAATTTAATACTTCTCCATTTTGCAAACTGTACTCTATCAGAAATTGTGAGCTTAGTCCTTACAATGTAACATTTTAAACAAAATAATGTAATTTTTATATAATGCAGTTATAAAAACAGCAGGATAACTGAGTATATTTATTGTAGAATAATTTAATTTTTGAAATCCATAAAAATGACAGTTTTCTTTTTTCTTATAAAATAATATATGCATATATAAAAACTCCAAATTATGTAGAAAATTAAAAAAAGTTAGACATGCCAAACACCACAAACTTCTAAAACTTTACTTGTTAATTGATGTTGTGGATTCATCCAAAAAATTTTATGCACAACTGTATTTTTGATATAATCAAATATACATATTGTTTTAGATATTTTATATAGCTAACAGATTGCCTTAAAAAATATATACCCAAATTAAAATATGTGAATTAACATACCTGCATGTATATATATTTCTACTACAAAGAATACTGCCTTCAGAATTATTCTTTATGGCTTTATGTGGAAGTGTGACTATAGAATAATCTCCTTAAGGTAGAATTGTTGGGTCAAAGGATATGTTGCTTTCAATATTGATAGTATTGGCAAAGTACACTCTAAATATGTTTAAATTTCTCTTCATAGTATTTGAGACCATTTCTTCCTTAGACCGTGGCATAAATATATATATATATACATAAAACATTTCATTGACTTAATATAAACTTAATTATATATTAAGTTAGCCAAATTGACCATCTTTTCATGTAGTTTTGACCATTTGTTCTTTTTCCCCACATATAAAGTACATGTTTGCAGCCCTTGAACATACCTGCCCCATCCTGTTTATTTAAAATGATTATCTTTGTATTTTATCTTGATTAGTGAGTTTTCTATAATATATAAAATGAGCCTTACTTATATATTATTTGCTACAACTATATACTCTGGTTTTCTTTTAGCGTTGTGAAAATGAATAATTTAGTTTGTTTTATTTATTCATATATTTAAAAATAATAGTCTACTTTAAAAATATTTATTCACCAGTTTAAGTCTAGAGATATTCTCATCCCTTTGAAGTGTTGCTAAAAGAAAAATATTATCCTTCTGGTAATTTTATGACTTGTGCTTAAATCTGTGCTCAATCCGTGCCTACTTCTGCCACTTCATTAAACACAGTAGTGGAAGTATTAGACAAGAAAAAGAAATAAAAAAGCATCCAAAATGGAAAGAACAAAATTAACTCTCACTATTTGCAGATGACATAATACTGTACACAGAAAGTCCTGGAAACTCTACAAAACAAACAAACAAACAAAAACTCTTAATACTATTAAATGAATTCAGTAAAGTTGCAGGATATAGAATAATATAGAGAAATGGAGAAAATGATCCCATTTATACAGTTACATGAAAAAGGATAAAATGCGTAGAAATAATTGTAACCTAGAGTTAACCTAGAGTACAGGTGAAAAACCTGTACTCTGAAAACTGTAAGACATTGGTGAAAGAAATTGAAGATGACACAAATGGAAAGGCTCACAGATTGGAAGAATTACTGTTGTTAAAATGTCCATACTACCCAAAGCAATGAACAGATTCAATATAATTCCCATCAAAATACCAATCAGAAATAGGACAAAGAATTCTAAAATTTGCATGGAATTACAAAAGACCTAGAATAGCTAAAGTAATCTTGAGAAAGAAGAATGAAGCTGGAAGAGTCGTGCTTCTTGATTTCAAGCTATACTTCAAAGCTATAATAATCAAAACAGTATTGTACTAATATAAAAACAGACACATACAAGGGGGACCAAAAACCCCTGAAATTTATTTATTAAAAAATTGTGTATTTATTCTTATATGTTTAAACTTCAATCACCTTCAAGTACTCTTTTTGATGTAATACACCGATCGAGATGGTTTTCCAGTGCTCAAAACAGTTTTTGAACTTGATACTTTCTTGATTTTGATGCTTTTCAATGCTTCTGCCATTTTTTGTTTCACCTCTTCCATATCAGCAAAATGTTTCCCTCTGAGGGTTTTTTTCATCCGGGGAAATAAAAAAAGTCACTTGGGGAGAGATAGGATGAATAGGGTTGGTGTGGCATGGGGATCATGACATTTTTACTCAAAAACTGCTCAACACTCAGTGCAATGTGGGTCCATGCACTTGTAAATCACACATAATTAAGTGGGCAAATGGGTTGAGTCATTTAAAAAAATTCACTGAAGCTGAATGCAGCCTCTCACAACAATGCCAGATGGTATATTGATACAGATGGGACCCTAAAACACTAACGTAGCAAGGAAAACCTATCCTACAAGGGGTTCACCCTCTAGGAGGTAATTCTGTTTTTTGGGGGGTTCTCCCTCATAGACCACTGGAATAGAATAGAGAACCCAGAAATAAACCCCTATGTACATGGTAGAAGAGACAAGAATATACAATGGGGAAAAGAGAGCCTTTTCAATAAATAAATGGTTCTGGGAAACTGGACAGACAGATGCAAAACAATGCAATGGGACCAAATCTTATACCATATAAAAAAATAAATTTGAAGTAAATTAAAGATTTGAATGTAAAACCTAAAGCCATAAAATTTCTAGAAGAAAACATAGGCAATAAGCTCTTTCACATCAGTTTTAGCAATATTTTTGGAAAACCCCCCACCACACAAACTCACAATGGAGTATTACTCAGCCATAAACAAAACTAAAATCTTGCCATTTGTGATAACACTGGTGGACCCAGAGGGTATTATGATAAGTAAATAAGTCAGTAAGAGAATGACAAGACTGTGTGATTTTAGTTATTGACATGTGAAATCTAAAAAACAAAACAAAATCAGACTCAGATACAGAAAACAAGCTGGTATTCACTAGAGAGGGAATGGATGGGGAGGATGAGTAAATACATGAGGGGGATTTAGAAGTACAAAATTCCAGTTATAAAACAAATGTGGTGGGGTTTAGTATACAGCATAGAGAATATAGTCAGTAATACTGTAATAACTTTGTATGGTGACGGAAAGTAACTGGACTTATTGTGTGGATCACTTCAAAAGGTATGTACATAAAGGTCAAATCACTGTAAGGCACACCTAAAACTAACAGAATATTGTATGTCAATTATATGTCAACAAAAATAAATAATATGATTACTATGATAGATGTATAGAATGAGTTTTAGTTTGTCAAGTGTAGCATGCCTAGTCTTTGTTGTTGAACTCTGATTTAAAGTTTCTTCTATCTGAGTTCCTCTCTTGCCTCTTAGTCACTAATACCACCCCTCCCGGAGGACCATAGATTTCCAGCTCTGTATTTTAGTTCTATTTGGAACTTTATATAAGTAGAATTATTATAAGAGATATAATTTTTTGTATTTGACTTCTTTTGTACATTTTGTGGGTAAGATTCATCTATGTTGTTATATTTAACAACAGTTAATTTTATTAAAAGATACTATTCTATTGTATGAATGTTTCACAGTTCTTTTTTAAACGATTCTACTGTTGATGGATATTGGCTTATTTTCAATCAAGATTAGTACAAACAATGCTGCTATGGATTTTCTTGAACCCAACTTGTGGCAATCAAATGTATACCTTTCCTTTGAATCTATATTAGAAGTCTGGGTCATGGTAATTGTTTTTCAGACTTAGAACATACTGCTGCATGGTCTTTCAACATGGACACAAAATTCACACTCCTAGCAGTGGTGGGAGAGTTCCAGTTTCTCCATGTCATTGCCAACACTGGGTGCCTCATTCTTTTAGTTATTCCTATTCTGTGCAGTGAAATATGCTTCTTTTAAAAAAAAATTTAGTGTTGTTTGTTTGTTTGTTTTATGTTTTCCAGGAAGGAGACCACTTTTATTGCTTGCCTGGATGAATGACAGGAACAGGTAGGGCAGGAGGGGTCGGGAATCTGTCCTCAACAATAAAGGTCCCCTTCAAAGACATGGTCCTTTTCACCAAAGAAAGGTTGTCTTCAGGCAGCGAGGGCAGATGTGATTCATGGTGAGAGGCACCTTGTGCTGCAGGGGAGCGTGGTTCAGGCAGAAGATACAGTCCATGTGGTCAGTAGAGCGGGTAGTGTGGGAGGCCACGGGGAAGTCAGAGAAATGCGGGAAGCATCTCAAAGAGTGGGTGGGAGTGTGGAAGATGCAGCCAGGACAGACCCAAGCCCGCATGGGATGTGTGTGCTGAGAGCTGAGAACCACTTGCATAGCCCAGGGTTGGTGCCTAAGCCAGTCCTTAGCCCACCAACTGCAGTGTAACTGTGGTTTTAATCTCAATTTACATAACAACCAATGAGGGTAAACATCTTTTTCTTACTTTTATTGGCCATTAGGTTATACTCTTTTTAAAATGACTATTCAAGGTGATTTGTCTTTTGGACTTTTTTTTTCTTTTTTAGATTTATCACTTTTTAAATGGACTCTTAATCAGTCCTTTTTGGTCATATGAATTGCAAATATTTTTCTCCTCCTCATGTCTTACCTTTTTACTTTTCTAATTATATCTTTGGTGAATTAAAATTCTTAACTTTTAATGTACTCTCACTTTTTTTATGGCTAATTTTTATGTCCTATTTAAGAAATCATTACTTATTCTTGGAGTCATAGAATTACTTTCCTATGTTCTCATCAGTTAGTACTATGTTTTTCTAATGAATGATTTTTTAAGAAAGGAATAGCTAGGTAAAAATAAAAAGGTTACTAACAAAATTTGATATAATTAACCAAATAAGTTTTCTGCATATATATAAAAATTTACTTGATGTTAATACAGTTTTTAGTAATAAAGGAAAGGGGACAGAAAAATAGATGATAAAAAAACATGTATGAGGAGTTGATGTATAAAAAGGTGGCATTTTGGCATTTTTTAATCAATAGGGATAAAACAAATTAAATAAATTATTTAATAAAATGTGTTTCTATATGGAGAGAGCATTGGGGGAAAATGGTTGTATCTCCTACCTTATTTATTTTACTGAATATGAAAAATAATCATCTAGTTGGAGGAGCCAAAGCTCACAATTCCATTATATAACTCATTTAGGGAAAATTACTATAACTTTACACTTTTTTTGTTATGTAAAATGGCAATTAAGCTATTTCTTTATAAGCTTCTCTCCTGAAAAAAAATAGCACCATTTTAATACCTGTTCTTAACTCCCTAACAGATATTCTGAAATGTGGTCTCATTGATCTTCCTTATTTTTTCCTTTCCCCACTGTTTTCCTTATCTGTTTCATCTCTTGCAAGGCTCTTCATAATACTGGAAAGTATACACATTTAAATGAACTCAGTTTTTTGCAGCTAGAAACAAATGCTGGTATATGCATATACACACATACGCATTTAGTATTTCAGCATGATTTGTATGACTTTTTAGGTGTGACAAGCTGGCAAAAAGATTAACTTGACATTTTTGTGACTCTAGGCCTGTCTGGAATAGTCCTATCACCTGAAATGTCTGGCAGGGTTTCAGGCTGAAGGCACAGGTAATTTAACTTAATTCAGTCCCCTTTCCTCACTCATCATTGTAATATGATGACATACTAGGCTTTCAGGAGGACTTCCTTTGGGGAGATAGAGAGGTCATAAATTACAAGAATGCCTCTGTCATTTCCTTTAAGAGCCTTTTCCCCATCTCAGAGAACAGAGTACCTTCTTGTCCTTTTCCCAAATCTAATAAATGTATGCCACCAGAAGGGCCATAAAGACCCGACCCTTAGAGCCCTCGGACTCATTTAGAAACTGCTCACACAGGAAGTTTAAAAGGAGGAACCACAGCCCAGTCTGTGGTCTACCTATCCTCTATAAAAACACAAGCTGCAGTGCCGATTTCAAAGCTGGGCAACTGCAGCTGACCTTGGAATACTCCTTAGTACAATGAGGTGGTTTCTTTTTACATCCAAGACTGGTGGAAAGAGCATTTGTTACGGCCAGATAAGAAGTAATCCTTTGGCTGTAATTCAGACGGATTTGAAAAGTATGATTACTTTTGGAAGAAAAATGAATCCTTCGACTGCTTTCTCCTGCCACCACAATAGCCCTAACAGTCATTACCACAGCATGTTGCCTAATTTTCCATCTGCATATTATTTGAAAAGGGTAAAACTTCTGGTAATATAATATGCAAATGAGTGAAAGCAGAATTTGTGGCTTTCCTTCCTGTTTACACACAGTCAGATTTTTCTTCTTTCTGGTGTAGAGCTAGAATCTGTTTGCTTGGTGTGTAAGCTATATTTCAATGTGAATTCCAGTGTGCATTTCAGAGTCAGGCTGCCGAGGAAACTTTGAGGAATACATTATAGGTAAAACATTAGGAGACAGCATTTAGGGGAGATAAAGTGAATGGCAGCTTATTAGCTATTCTGTCAGAATAGTCAAAGACTTTTACTTTTTAGACAAATGACTGGGGAAAAATTCTCTGCTTCTGTCAATTTAGGTTACAGTACAGAAGAAGATAATTGTCTTAGTCATTTTCGTCCCCTCAAGAACTTGGAGTGGACAGAGGGAGAGCAAAGAGGGTGGGATTCTTGCTCTGATACCTAAGTCTTCAACCAGATCCATTGCTCTCTTCTCTCTTTTATATATTAAAAACATAACTGTCATGTAAGAAAAGATTCTCTTTTTAAAATCTGAAAACATTATTGAAATTGCAACTAAATCACAGTACAAATGAAAAGGTGGTGTCCATCCGTATCAGGCATTTTAAAGAAATACCTCAGAATATGAGCACAAACTGTGTGCTATACACACCCTGTTAATTAAGTTAATGATATGGAGGGAGGGGGAATAGCCACCCGCATACTATAATCCATAAGTTTAGTTGGAGGTATAATTATGATTCATTTCAAACTCATCCTTGAAAGTGACAATTACCTGATGTGATAAATGATTCTCGATGAAGAGAAAAGAAGTTGAACTCTAGTCATGTCTTTGTATCTTACTCTTTTCAAGAAAAATAATATAATTGGCAGTTTGGATAATAATCAGTGATACATATTTGATACCTTATTTTCTTATAAATGATCATTCTAAAATCTGCTAGTAATATTACAAATCACATAGGAAAGAAATAAATTGAATGTTACATATTCGGAAAATGGAATTCCATTGACTAGGAAGATGCTGGTAACCTAACTGTACTGCACTCCCTTAATCAGCATCAAATTTCAGGATTATTTTTATTTTAGTTCTGGATATGCTCATTATAATCAGACAAATCATGTGCCAAATGTTCTGTTGCCTGTTTGAAGACTTCACTTTGAGAGAACCCTCCTGCTCACTGGAAATGGGACATGGAATTTCGCTATTTCTGCAAAGTGTTCAGTATGTTGACTTGCATATTGGTGCTGTATGCATGACCTAAGTTAGTATGCAGCACTATGGCAAGAGGTTTAATTATTGTAAAAAAACAAACTAGATTTATTGTCACAAACTCATATTTATTGTTTTAAATTTGGGAAAGGTGACTTTGACTTGAGAAGTAACTGGAGATTAGAAAGTATTTTCACTAACTGTATTACAGCAGAGAAGTTGTCCGTTCGTTTGCTCAGTTTACTCAGATACTTCTGATTTTCTTTATCTTTTTTTCCTGAGAAGGAGCCCAGTAGATTTTTTTTCTTAAGAGTCCAGTTAGTTCTGCAACTCAGTGAAAGCAACCTGAACTTACTGACTACTTTTGGAAACAGAGGAGAATATCACCTCCTTGCCCAGCCTTCCTGGTCCAGTCTTTTATCCTTTTACAGATATGCCAAGTCATTGGGGAAACATGGCGTTCTCTAAGGAGCCAGGAGTATGTCACAGAATGTAATTAATGATAAAATCTAGGGATACAGGAGTCCTGGCTCATCTGTGTGATGCATTAATGTGTGAGGGCTATTTTTTGTTCTTGGCTTTAGAGAACAGGAAAAAAAACATCTAAGGAGCTTCTCTTGTTCAGATCTTCATACATTAACATTAAAACAGCTGATACTGTACCCAAAGAATAATACCATCATCAGTGGTCTTACAATTTAACATTTTAAAAGAACATATTCTATATTTTTGAGCACTTAATGAAATTATAATCAGGTATTATTTAATCAAAGAGTTGAACTTGGCTGAAATAAACAATTTTGTGTTATGAATATAAAAACCTTTGAGATAGTCTCTTATTCAGAGGTTCTTAGCCTGAAGTACAAAGAAGTAATTTAGTGAGTTCACAAAACATCTAAAATTTAGAGGGACTGAGCAGAGAGAGAGAGACAGAGAGAGAGAGAGAGAGAGAGAGACTCATGGACACAGACGACAGTGTGGGAATTGTGGTGGGGGTGGGGGGATGGGAGAGGGTATAAGGAGAATAAATGCTTATGGAAAAAAATAAAAATAAAAATAAAATAAAATAAAATAAATAAAAATTACACTCACCAAAAAGACTTCAGGCATATAGGTGTATATTTTCAGTTTTTTCTAAAGAAACCGTATCTTTTATCAGAATTTTACTCCCAAATAGTTTACAACCACTGATTTTGTAACAGTTTTAAATTTTGATTAGTAGTAATAGTAGTATTGAAGTAACATTTTGCTGATGACTCAAAACTAAATTTTATAAAACAAATTAAGAAATAACTACAGGCATTTTTGAGATTGATAGTCTATTTAAAAAAAACAAAAACAAAACTTCTAACATGCTATCTCCTATCTGACACATATCAGCATGACAGCTTAGATTCCAAAAATACTTCAAAAGTCACTTTAAAGTTTTCCCCAAGGCTTTGTATTCTCTTCTAAAAAAAAAAAAAAAGTAACAGCAGGTGCAACATGTCTATTAGAGAAAATAAGTTCAGATGTGAATGATAAGAATCAGTTATATAGTGATTCCTAGCTTTCTGACACTATTTTGGATGTCCTACACATTTTATTGATTAGGTACTATAATACGGATTAGGTACTATCATTTTCATCCTAGTTTTACAGATGATAAAACCAACACAGAGAAAGTTGCTCACTATATCCACAGTCCAAAAGTTTTTAAGTAGCCTGGCCTTATAGTTTATAAATTAACCACCACAGCTAGGCTACCTTGAGAATCAAAGATAACATCATATAACAAAGATAACAAAGAAGAATACACAATTCAAAGTTCATGTCTTAGATGGAGTAACAGCAGAACCCCTTTAACATTGTCCTGTCGGCAATGCCAATATCCTCTTAACTTCTATTTCCATAGCCCTCAATTCCTCAGCCAAATAAACAACTTTAGTGATCTGGAACAAGGTTTGGTGTCTCTGATCATCTTTTGCTTTCTTCAGCTTTCTCTCCAGGAAAAAATGATTTTGTAGTCTATGTTATAAATTAGGATGGTCATTGGGTATACCCCCATCCCCTCATCTTTGCATCCTCCATGCTATGGCATGAAGGGGTATAGCATCTGTCTTTCATAGTTTAAGCCAGCACAAACATACCTGTAAAATGCACCTTTGTGGAAAATTCAGTGCATAGTTCATTCATTAATGGTCAGAAAATACTAAATTTGGGGTAGCTATGTTGTTTAATGATGTCATATATGGTATCATGATCTCCCCATTAATGTTTGCTTGGGAATGGGAAATAGGAATTCAGTTTGGTCATATCAAAGGGTAGCTACTTTCACTAAAGAAAGTGGAAGTTTTTACTCTCCATAGGGGCAACATGCTGAAGAATAAAGATTAACTATAAAATGGTCAAATGAGAGATGAGCTACATACATTTTTCTGATTAACAAGTAAAAATAGGCAGCCAGGAATTGACATGTCACACCCTCTACGGAACTCAAACCTAGAGGTTTTCCCTTGTATTAATGTCTTTCCAATTCCTGGATAAAAAATATACACAGACACTTATAGTAGTTGCTTTATCAGAGCTTGGGGACTACTTGAAAGTATAAAAAAGGCCTATCAGACAAGGAGTGAGACTTTCCAGCACATCTGGCACCAAGGAAATATTTGTCATACATAGAAGTGAAGAAAGATGGGGAGTTGGCTCAAGAACATATTAATCTATTTTCAGTGAGTTTTATATATTTGTTTTGTTATATACTTTGTGCAGCACAAAATATAATGCATAGTCACTTAGTTAAAGTCAAAATAAACTTCAATTTGCACACAACCTTAAGGAAATATCTTGTATAAAACTGAGTTCTAAATTATAAAATTAAAGACCTATTGGTAGTTAAATAAAAATAAATATTTGTTATTTTGAAAATGGTTATACTACCTGCTTCTGATTATCCAGGTAGTTCAGTTTATATCAACAGAGAAAGTGATCAATAACAATATTTGCAATAATTGCTATATAAAACATTTATCTCAATGTGATTCCTAGTGATTATGAAAACACGCTTGAAGATACAAAAAATGTATGCCATTGGTATAATAGTATTGAATAGTATTGCCACAAGATCTTATTTACATAAGTACTTAAGTATATGAACAATTATATTTAAGAATAGCTTCACTATTCAACAAAATAAACAAGCAAGCAAAATATAACCAGCAACATTGAAATAAAAAGCAAACTGACAGTAACCAGAGGGGAGGCGGGGAGGGGGATGACAAGGGAAAGGGAGGGGAAGGGTCATTGAGGAACATGCATAAAGGACCCATTGACAAAGCCAAATTCAAAGCCATCGACAAAGCCAGAAGGATTGAGGGTGGGAAGTGGGGATGGGTGGGGCTGGGGAAAGTGGTAGTGGGTAAATGTTGAGAAAAAAAAAACAAAAATGTGGAAAGGGGGAGGCTGGGAGTAGTACGGAGAATTAAGAAGCCAAAGAACTGGTGTGTGCAGCCTATGACCATGGACTAAGAGGTGTGGGAATGATGGGATAGGGTGCAGGGAGGAGGGGATAAAGATGGGGGGAAATGGGACAACTATAATAGCATACCCAATAAAATATATATATATATAAAAGAATAGTTTCACATGATTTCAAATTCATTACTTCCAAAAGACATATACAGTATAAGCCAGAGTCTCTGTAATAGCTTTGGAAATTCTGAAGCAGTGTGAAGGCAACTCAGTACATCAAGCAAACTTAGAGGAAATAAGGAATGAGGAGCATATGAAGTGTGCCTGTTATTGGTTTTTGTTTGTAAATAATGCCTCATTATTTTACAATAAACTTAGAACTTTTACAAATTTTGAGTTATAGTGAAATATTGAGCTTTAGAAAAAATGCTGCAGGCTCCCGGCCAAGATGGAGGCATAGGTAGACACGCTTTGCCTCCTTACACAACCATAAGAAGGATAACAGCCAATCTAAAAACAAAAAAAATGAGAGCTGCCACAAAGTTGAACGGTATGGAAGTCCGACAACCAAAGAGTTAAAAAAGAAACATTCAACCAGGCAGGTAGGAGGGGTGGGGATGGGCTGCCAGGATGGAAGGGATGCCCAGTGAGGTGGTGGCCTCGGCAGGTAGAAAGGGCAGTTCCTCATTCACGTTAGGCAGATAAAAATCAAGTGGGACAACTGGGGAACAAACAATCCCAGGCCAAGGCCAGACTGCACAGCCCATGGTTCCAGCACTGGGAAATAAAGCCTCATAACCTCTCCCTGTAAAATCCACTGGGAGTTGTGGCAGTGGAAGAAACTGCCAGTCTTTTAGGAGGGTCTGTTTAAAGGGCCCACAGGTTCCTAGAATGTAAACAAATCCATCCACTTGGGGAATCAGCACCAGGGCAGCAGCTAGAAGGGTGATAGTTGCTTATGGGAATTGGGGAAGTGACAGAAAATGGAGCAAAAGCCAAGCAAGTGCCATTGTTCCCTCTCTGACAATCTTCCACATACAGCACCACAGAGCTGTGAAGGTTGCCCAGCCCCGGAGAATGCCTAAGACCCTGCCCCTTACAACAGAACAGTTGCTCCAACATGGAGAGTCAAAGCAGCTCTACCTAATACTCAGAAAAATAAGGAAGCTACCAAACTGAGGTGACAAAGAAATATGGCCCAAATGAAAGAACAGATCAAAACTCCAGAAAAAGAATTAAGTGACATGGAGATAGCTAACCTATTAGATGCAGAGTTCAAAACACTGGTGATTAGGATGTTCAGAGAAATGATTGAGTATGGCTACAAAATAAAGGAAAAAGCAAAGGCTAAACAAAGTAAAATGAAGAAAAATATACAAGGAACCAACAGTGATGGGAAGGAAGCCAGGATTCAAGTAAACAATTTGGAATAAAAGGAAGAAATGAACATTCACCTGAAACAGAAAGAAGATACAATAATTCAAAAAAAATGAGGACAGGCTTTGGAAACTCTGGGACAATTTTAAACATACCAACATCTGAATCATAGGGGTGCCAGAGGGAGTAGAGGAAGAGCCAGAAAGTGTGAACTTATTTGAAAAAAATAATGAAAGAAAACTTCCCCAAAGGAAATAGGCATACAAGTCCAGGGAGCAGAGAGAATCCCAAACAAGTTGGACCCAGAGAAGAATACACCAAGACATGTCATAAATAATATGCCAAAGGTTAAAAATAAATAATCTTAAAAGCAGCAAGAGAAAAGCAGAGAGTCAACTACAAAGGAGTTCCCATAAGACTATCAGCTGGTTTCTCAAAAGAACTTTGCAAGCAAGAGGGGACTGGCAAGAAACATTCAAAGTGATGAAAGTCAAGGACGTACAACCAAAATTACTCTATCCAGCAAAACTATCATTTAGAATGGAAGGGCAGATAAAGTGTTTTGCAGGTAAGATAAAGCTAAAGGAGTTCATCATCATCAAGCCCTTATTATGGGAAATGTTAAAGGGACTTATCTAAGAAAAAGATCAAAACTATGAACAGTAAAATGATGACAAACTCACAACTATCAACAACTGAATGAAAAAAAAAACCTAAGCAAACAACTAGGACAGGAACAGAATCATAGAAATGGAGATCACATGGAGGTTTATCAGTAGGGAGGAGCAAGGGTGAGAATAGGGGAAAAGATACAGGGTATAAGAAGCATAATTGGTAGGTACAAAATAGAGGGAGGGCAGGAATAGCATGCAGGGGTTACGAGAGGGGATGGGGATACCAGGCAGAGGGAGGTAAAGGGGAAAACAAATGGGACAATTGTAATAGCATAATCAATAAAATATACCTAATTAAAAATTAAAAAAAATAATTCACTGAGGAAAAATAAATAAAAATAGGAAAGTATATTTAAAAAAAGAAAAAGAAAGAAGTGCAAATAGATACCGTAGTTATAGTGCAGCCACAGGGATGTAAAGTACAGTATAGGAAAGGGCATAGCCAAAGCATTTACATGCATGACCCATGGACATGAAGAGGGCATGGGAATTGCCTGAGGGAGTGGAGGGTACTGGGTCAGGGGGAAGGGGGAAAAAATCAGGACAACTGTAATAGCATAGTCAATAAAATATAATTTAAAAAATTCTACAATTTTGCTATGCATTTGGCCCAGCATTGAACGAATGCATTTTGTTGTTGTTTTTGTTTTTGTTTTTTGTTTCTTAAGGCAGGATTCTCTCCCTGATTAAAAAAAAAAGAAAAGAAAGAAAGGATTCTTCATCACTACATATCTAAAATGAGACCTAATTTTAAATTCTTATTTTCAAAACTAGTTAATAGAAATAATAAATTTACTGTGTATTTCAATACTGATAATCTTATCAAATCCAGTAGTTTACTGCCCATATATATGTAACCACATACTATATTATACAGCTTTATTTCATGGCTATAATTCTAGCATTAACTTCTATTCATATGATTAGATTATCTCAATATGAAAGTATGTAAGAAATGATATGCATATGTGCATATCATATACTTAAGTCTGAGGTAATATATTGTTTAGGTAGTAATTTAGTCATTTTGAAAAATAATCAAAAATTTAGAAAAACCATGAGTCATTTTATTCCTACATTCCAGCCAAATATTTTGACACAGGCCCATCTGGATAGAATCTCCTGCAACTTGTTTCTGATGACCTATAATTTTGATATTTGAATAGCAATTTTACTACAGTTACATTAGTCCTTAATTGGCAGACTGAGTCTCAACTAGAGATGGAAAGGCATACTTTTATGGATGCTGGTCTCAATGCTTATATGTAAAATCAGTTCAATAGTATATGAAAACGAGCCAGTGCAATGATGGAGTAGAGACGGTAAATCATTATAAGGCTTTACAATAAAAATTAAAAGCTCAAGTCAGCAAAAGAAGCACTCTAGTAGAAAAAATAAAAACTAACAGACATGATCTATAACATAAAATGTCAGCTAACAACAAAAAAATACTATTTAGAAACATGCAAGACAGCCTTGAAGTATGAACAATTATATATATATCAAGCACACAAGTATATACTTGATTGTCACTAGAATTTATGCTTAACATGAAAGCTATATATAAATAAATGATTGGGAATATAATGGTAACTCCTAGGATGAAGTAAGCAATCTCAACTCACCATAAGTATCACATTTTCTAAGTAAGGAATTTATTATATTCACACCCATGCACACACCAAATTTCCCTCTATATAGATTCTCTTGTAAGTAGATTTATTTTAAATGTAACCAAATTAATCCCTAAAACACATTTTATTTTAAGTTAGATTCTAACACTCAAGAGCTTTTCTTGTAGCAAGGACATGTGTATATAACACATTTCAAAGGAACAACATGACTTTTAAGGAGAAACCAAATTTCAGAATGCTGTGTCACTATATAGCTTAAGTGGCTCAAAATTCAGAAAATATGCTAAAATCCCACAAGTAAAACCCAAACCCTAGATTATGCTACCAAGGAAGAACTGGATAGTCAAAACAATAGTAAATATACAAACCATATGAATACCTACTTGATATTCAAGAGACGGTAATACAAGGGGACAAAATGATGTGAGTCATAATTAAAAACACTCCAGCAATCATCCCCCCCAAAAATGTCCATGGTAATGTGAGATGTTTTATTTTCAGAACCATCCTAATTCAGGCTTGGCGTTTGACTTTGCCTTAGTGACCAAAAGTCTGTTCTAGGTTATTATTGCACACAGCGTAGACGGTTTCGGCTATGGCAAGAGCTAGCTTCCACATTAGTGTTCATTGACCATTGGCTGGGTGTGTGGCCTAGATCCCACAGAAAGTGATCTAGTAGGGAGGAACACTGGATTTGTATCATTGAAAGACTCTTTTCCTGATCTTATAGTGTGTGCACACACACATACCCTCACAACAGGCAGCTTGCCAAAACACTCTAGAATAATGCCCCTAATTAAAGCAAGCCACTTTTATCATACGATGTACAAACTGTTCTTTTAACAAGGTCTGTCACAAAGGGATTATATATTGAATGTCAAAGTGGATTATTTTTCTTGAGCTCATAGAGTATTTCTACATTGAATTTTGGCATCATACATAGTGTGGAATATGTGTGATGAATTCTTTTGCATCTTGGGATCCGTGGATAATTACAATCATCCTCATTGTTGACACAGCACAAAATAATGTAAAAATCTAGCTGAAATAATGGTTTGTGACTATGATTATTTGGTTTTCCATTAATTCTTTGTAAATGTAGTCTAATTTTTCATGCCTTATTCAATTTTGAATTTAAATCCATTGAAGTCTTAAGTTGTATTTCTTTAGGTAATATGTAATAAAGTGGTGGTGTGTATTTTTTTCACCAAATGGGTGTCTAAAATGACTCACTGCTGCTCCAACTCAGATTCTTACAGGAACTTCTTTTTCATACATAATTTGTGTATTAAATAATAACAGCTTTCAAAAAATGATTCAGATTCAAGTCATGTGTTGTTATGTTCTGTGTTCTGGTACAATGGGCCCTCTATGAAGCCTGCATTTAATATTAAATCTTCTTTACAATATTGTCTTAAAGGAAAGGTTGACTCTGATCCTAAGTACTTCTATATTTTATCCTAGGAAGTCAAAACATGTTTTAAGAAATATTATTATTAAATGAAGGGCAAAGATTATAGTCTGTTATTTGTAATTATTTCCCATGTTTAACAACAGATAATGAAAAAAGACATAATTTCAATTAAATATTCCAAGTAGATATCTAGAACTTAAATCAAGAAATATTTGCTGACCAGACTCTGGGAAAACTTAGGACAATGACATTTGAAAGATATCTTCTAAGGAAGGTATTTCTCAAAATTTATTCTGCTTTGATTTTGTTAATATGTATAAATCATAACTGAACAGGACACTTCCCGTTATTTTCAGAGATGGTCAACAAAGTGAAAGTGTGAAATGTGATATTTTCCTTTAAATGAACATAAAAGTGTCAAAGCGAAAGTCACTGCTCTTTCCTAGTAAGATGATGGTATAAATTATTAGGGTGCCTTGTTTACCTTACTTTGCTGATAATCTATTCACCAGAAATTTCAAAGTTATAATAAAAAAAAACTATGTGTCTAAACTATATTATACAAGCCAATTATCAAGACATTTTAATATTAATATTATTTAATACTTAATAACATATTATCAATAGTGTTCTGGTTCTGGGTGAGATGAAACAAGATTACTCCATGCTGTAAGGCCACTCAATGAAGCTAAAAGTCCTAGACAGAATGTATGAGATATGTGAATTCTATAAAGTAAATAGTAGCAGGAAGTCTTCAGGAAAAGACCAGAATTAGATTTAACATCGAACCAAAGATGATGTCACCTACATATTTTTCCCTCCGGGACCCCTTGAATCAGTGGATCCCTACGTGGAAGGGGGCACTAGCACATGCAGACAGCGCCCCAGGAGTTGCTCTCTAGTTCAAGCCTGCAGATAAAGAGGTTTTCTGGCAGCAACATCAAGGCCGTAGGGACCCATGGCACTTCCACAACTCCGGGGGACGTAAACCTTCTTCTCTGATTGGAGAAGCTATGGACCCTTGTGTGGGGGAGAAATCTCTGTTGGTCTGTTCTTTTGCTGTCCAACTGACATTTGGCCCTGGATGCATGTACAGTGACAGAAAATGTGCAGCAGTACAGGGTGTATAAAGTGTCAGTATTCTCCCTGGGGGACTAAAAGGGTACTTTCAGGGAATTGAGAGGTATCATAGAGACCACAGAAAGGAAAGAATCTGAGAAAAAGAAACTGTAAACATGTTTATGAACTCCTGAGATCAGTGGCCCTATACAACACACACACACACACACACACACCCAGGATATGCATACATGAGTCTGTCCTAAAAAGTAAGTAAAAGACCTCAAGAACTAAACTAAGAGACAAACAACCATCCAGTTCCCCAGTTATTCCAGTATGTGGCATATTCTGGAAATAGAAAACAAAAATAATGTTGAAAACAAAACCCAGAGATGGCTGGGTGGAACTTGTATAAATAAAAGTTTTGTCTGCTAAAACAAAATATAAACATTATCTACAGGTTTTAGAAGTTGTAAGAGTCTCATAGCTCAAAGTTCAAGATGTCCAAGAAGCATTTAATAGTACTCCATGAACAAAAACAAGGAAATTATAGACAGAAATATGATACAAAAATCAACGTATGCCAACGACATGACACAGGTGTTGGGATTACTCAAAGACTGTGAAGCAGCTAATAAAAATTGTTATAATCATTTAAAGTGATTAGTCAAAATGAATGGAAACCTAGACAAGCTCAGACAATAAACAGAGTATATAAAGACTGAAATGAAAATTTTATAACTGAAAAATAACAACTCCCAAATAAAACCCCACTGGATGTACTTAATAGCAAAATGGATATGACAGAGGAAAAAGTAAATCAAAGATAGATTGATAAAAACTATCTAATCTAAATAACAAATACAAAACACATTTGAAAAATGCAAAGAACTTAAAGAATATATTGAAAATACAGAGTTGCCCTAGAAAGAGAGGAGAAACAGTTTATGGCATAAAAAAATATTTGAATAAATATTGGATGATCGCTTCACCAATTTTATTACAGACATAAACTGGATTCAAGAAATTCATCAACCCCAAACCCAATAAACCCAAAGAAATCTATACTCACACCAGTCATAATAAAAGTGCTGGAAATTGGAGACAAAGAAAAAATTTGAAAGCAGCCAAAAATAATATTGCATTGATTGTTGGAAAATAATAATTTGAAGGTTGATAAATTTTACTTCAGAAATGATGAAGACTGAATTACTGAAAGAACCCAGGTTGTTTTCATGTTCTGAGTTTTTTTCTCTCTCATTTTTCCTCAGTCCCTTCACCCCCTACCCCAGTCCCCAACTCCTCCCCTCAAATGATAGTGGTCAGCCTGCCTCCTATTTTGCTTGATAGTTCATTTTGTTCATTAGATTTCAAATATGAGTGAAATCATATGGTACTTGCCTTTCTCTGACTGGCTTATTTCCCCTAGTATAATGTCCATCCATGGTGTGGCCGAAAGGGGTCGCGGGCAGGTAGAGATGGATATAGAGGGGATAAATGGTGATGCAGGGAGACTTGAGTTGGGGTGGCGAACACAAAATACAGTGACAGATGATGTGTTGTGGAATTGTGCACCTGAAACCTATATAATTTTTTTAACCATTGTCAGCCCAATAAATTCGATAAAAAAGAAAAATGAAAAATTTTGATGCCCTGAATGAAAAATAAAACTTTTAGCTTAGAATTCTATATCAGGTGAAAATATCCTTTAAGAAGGAAAGAAAAATAAGCATACCTTGAGATAAAATGAAATTGAGAAGTGTTGCAACCAACTCCATTAACAGAAGGTTTTCAGTCAGAAGTAAACTTCTATCATTAGGAATGAAGAAAGAGCAACAGCAGAAATGGTAAGTTCACGGGCAAGTATTACAGACTACTCATCTGCAGTTGAGTTCTTCAAAATAGATTTGATGGTTGAATGAAAAATTACAACATTGTCTAATGGAATTTCAGTGTACATAGGGCTAATATAGGGCAAGTAGAGCACAAGGAAAGAGATAAAGGAATAGGTATTGTGCTAAAATCTCTATCTCTATTGGAAGAAATGAAATATTGTTTCTAAGTAGAATATGAAAAGACAAGTATATAATCATAACTGCTTTGGGAAATCACTAAATGAACTACGCAGAGAGAGAAAGAAAAATGATGAGATAAATTTAAATAAACTGATAAATATTCAAATAGCTCAGAAGGAGAGAAAAATTAAAAAAAAACAAAATAAGAGTAATGAGACAAACAAAACGTGCTAGGCCTAAACCTAAAGATGTTGAAAATTATATTGAATTAACTATTTAAACACATTAATAAAAAGATATGTCAGGTTGAGAATTTTCTGTCCCAATCACCCTAGCACCAGCTCACATTTAGGGCTAAGTTTCAATCACCATGAGAAGCAAACTAAGATCAAGGGCTACTATTGCAACCAAGAGTCCCATTTATAGAACAAGGGTGTCACTTCAAGAAAAGTGGCTGCTGAGAAGCAGTGGCACAAAGGTTCTGCCTGGGACAGAGACCCTGAGAACTCCATAGCTCTCACTAAGGAAAGTGCCTTTATGACCAGATGATAAGTCAAATCTATAGGAAGAAATAAAGAAAATCAGAAATTATAACTAAAACAATTAACAAAATTTATATACTTTTTCCCTTTTTTTCTCTCAGCTTCTTTATAAAAACATAAATTTATATAAAGTAGTAATTATAACAATCTATTGCTGGGTTGGTAAGATACATAAATATAATAAATAGGACTAAAAGCACCTCAATATCAGAGGAAGGAATAGAGTTACATAAAAATAGCATTTTCTATATCTGAAATTAAGTTAGTATAATTCTGAGGTGGATTCTTATACCTAAGATGCAGATAGTAAACCTTAGAACAATCAATAATAAAACTCAGAAAAATGAAGTGAAAATTCTTAATTGAATTACATTGTCACCCTAGAAAATATATAATTAATACAATTGAACACAGACAAAGAAGTGCGGAGGGGCAAGAAAAATACACACATTTTTACAAATAGCAAATGTACATCCAACTGTATAAATATAGCACTTAATGTGAATGGATTAAACAATTCAATCAAAGGTAGTGACTTTTCCAAATGCCTTTTAACAATATTTTCCAAGGCAAAGCATAAGTGTTGTATATCAAACAAAATTACGTTACCAAATATTTTATTTAAATGTATAATTAATTCCATCCAGGGTTAAAGGAAATGACAACAAAGCAACAACAACAATAATAGAATGAACTAAGCAAATTAAAAATACATATATATGGTTCTGTTTCAGTTTATATACTCACAAATGTAGACCAGTACAAATATCATGGTTTATACCTTTTCCTTCTGCTGGAATTTAATTAATACCTTTCATATATAACAGATCTTTAACCTAGTACTGTTCATACTCTTACTTTCTAAGAGTTTGGAGGTGTGGCTAGACTGTGAAAATGACCATAAGTCTTAGAAACTTCTTTCTCATTTTCCCTCTATAGTAATTTACTATATTTATAATTTGTATATTAGTTAATTATAATAATTATAAAATGGAGATAAAAATTTGACTTGGCTGAGCTCTTTTCATATGCTTTGACTAGAAAAAATGAACATTATTATCTTAAAATTATCTTTTCCAAGTGTTTTTCAAGTTTTAGTAAACTTGATTAAAATGTATTGACATGTCATTAAAGTGTTAGTTTATTTTACAAGATTATAGTGTATGTTACTGTACGTGGAAATAAATGTAACACTTATCAGTGTTGAAGCAATTGCTAGACAGATCTAGATTCTATAGATTTATTTTTGTTCTCTTAGGGAAAACAAATACCCGGTACCTCTGTCTGAGCCAGCTTCGATAGGAGGACCCTGTAGACAAAGCATAAGGCAAGAATATCTTTTTGCCCAAGTACTCTTTAGCACAGGAAATTTTTGACAATTTATATGCATAAAAAAGAGAATATATACATTTTAAAATATCACAGGCAATCTATAACAAGAGGTCCCCTGAAATTTTGTCATCAAAGAGCATCATCTACCTTAGGAAGGAAAGAAACTTCAGATAGTTTTCTCTATTAATGCTACAGGCAGGGGGCCAGCCCCAAATCTCTGAGTGTCAGGTAGCAAAAGAAAAGCCATCAAATGTTCAAATATGATCCAAATTATTGAGAAAGTGCCTCATTATCCTTCCATAATAAATATGTTTATAATATGATTCTTTAAAAAAATGTATGTTTCTGAAATGTGCTTCTTTTTAAAAAAATTATTTTTAAATTTTTATTCCATTATGAAGTTGCATGTATTAATTTTACCTACATATAATAATAAAAGGTCACTCTATATTTTATAAACCACAGTAGAGCCTTTGTGTGAATATGAAAAGCCATGGGTTGCTCTAAAATGAATGGATGTGCCTCAGCCTTTGATCACCCTGACAGGTAACCTTATTGCGCACAGGAAGACACTATCAGGACAGAATACAGAGGTGGATTAAGGTCAGTTGAGGCCCCGGGTGCAGAAGAAAATATTGGGCCCCTTAAAAAAGAGAGAGAAACAGGGAAAATAAAAATACATCCCCTCAGAAGTCGGGGCCCAGGGCGCACGCCCTGTGTGCCCACCATTAAGTCCGCCTCTGACAGAATGGTTTCCTATAGGTGAAGGTGTCAGGCAAGGGTGTGTTTATTTCCCTATTTATTTAATCTGTATGCATAACATATCTTATGAAAACCTGGGCTAGACTTACAGGAATAAGTGGTGAAAATTGGTGGGAGATCAATAACTTAAGATATGCAGATGATATCATCTCACTGGCAGAAAGCAACAATGATTTGAAATGACTTCTGATGAAAGTGAAAGAAGAATGTGCCAAAGAAAGACTACATTTGAGTAAGAAGACAAAAGTCATGACTACAGAAGAAATAGACAACTTTAACATAGAAAATGGATTTTTCAAAACTGTTAAAGGTTTTGCTTATCTTGGTTCAGTCTCAAAATCAAAAAGAGGCTGCAGCCAAGAAATCAAGGGGAGGCTGAGATTTGAAAGGACAGCAAGGGAAGAATCACAAAAGACCACTCAGAGCACGAATGTATCATTAAGAGGCCAAGGCCAATAAGATGATCTACACCCTCATATTCTAAATTACTAAATACAGATGTGAATGTTGGACAGTGAAGAAGGTGTTGGATGGGAGCTCTGCAGATACCCTTGAGGGACAGAAAGACGAGCAAATGGGTACTAGAGAAAATTAAGCCTGAAACATTCCTGGAGGCAAAAATGAGAAAACTGAAGTTATATTACTTCAGGGACATTATGAGAATGCAAGGTTCTTTAGAAAATATAATAATGCTGGAAAAATAGAAGGCAGCAGGAAAAGAGGAGGGCCAAATACAAAATGAATCGACTCTATAAGAGAAGCCATAGGCCTGAGTCTCCAGGAGCTGGGCAGGGCTGTGGAGGACAGGACGGTGTGGACATCACTCATTCACAGGGTCTCCAGGAGTTGGAGCTGACTCAAAGGCATGTAACACACACAATAATAAAGGAGATAATATAACTGAACCATTTGAACTCTTGTAATAAACTGATAAAAGCAGGTTATTCTAATTTGCACTAAGGTCAATCTTTGTGGACATACAGATATTTCTAGACCTTTTTAATGAGCCTATTTAGCCAGTCTTCAAGAATCAAAAGATTTCTTAGGCCTGCAGGATTAGCATCTACACAATAGGTCCAGTCTCTTTACCAAATGGAAAAAAATTTAACCTAATACTCTAAGTTTAGATGTTTCCAGAAACATACCTTAATATATTGGGCCAGCACTGTGTATATGGGCAATTAAAAATAGCTTCACGCCTAAAAATAGAACACACATTTCAAATGAGAAGCCGCTTCCAGGCTTCTACTCTACATTCATCCTTACCGACTTTTCATTTTTACTTCTTGACTACATCTTGATTACGCACCACCCTAAACTCTTGGCAGTTCCCACTCATGTCCGTATTACTGCAGGTCTCCTTTAGGGTGATCCCAATCCCAGCTTCATGTTCTGTATCTACCCTTTGCCTAACCCTATTAACATTGCACCCATACCTTTGACCTTCCCTCCACTTCCTCTTTTCACCATCCTGATGCTCTGCATTGTGTAAAGTTAAAGACTCTTAAGTTCTCCAAGGGATATTTGGAATTATCCAGTCCAATTTCATAAGATACCCACATTCCAGAGTAGCTGGAAATAGGTTCAATATTTTTAGAGTTAATTAGGAGAAAAAAAGAACTAGGTAGTTTTATTATGACTCCCAGTCCAATGTTGTTTCTATCAAATCAGAAGTATAGATTCATCACTGGGAAAAAAGTTAAAATATTATGCAATTCTGATGTTCCTTTTTAGAGCTTCTCTTTTCTGTCTTTAAGATTCCTTTATATTCCTTTATGATTAATTCAGGGCCTATACAAGTTTTGGTAAATAAGAGTTTCATAAATATATTCCCTTAAACTCAGGCACTGATTTGACTACTTTAAAAATATAACTGGTGATAACTTCTCTCTACCACCTCATCTACTGAATCTTCATTTTATTAGTATATTTCATGTACTAAGCTCAATCTACTAATGATTTAAAATAACACTTATAAATAGAAAATAAAGTCTGTGTCTTCTCCTTCTCACTTCAAGGAAATTTAATTGGCAAAAAGCAATCCTCTATCTAAGAGCACAGTGTTCTTCCTGTGATGGCTCCCCTCCTCCCATTCTTGGCCTTTTTTCTTAAACTCCTGAGCAAATATTTCCTCTAAGAGGCATTCAGTTCTTTTCAACACTAGTTTTCTCCTGATGTCCATGCTCAACTTTTGAGTTTTCTTTTCCTCACTTAGGGGAAATAGGTAAAATGACAGACCCACACTTGTATTTAAAACAATGAAGACAGCTATTGTAATATCAAATATTAAAGTTGCTGGTAATGCAAAAGATTGTCTCAGAAATAATCTCAACAGTTTTTTCAATCTCATAGGAGCTTATTATATAGCTAAATGTGTCATTCTGTATTATTTTCCGTATTTGTGGACATAACCCCTCAGATAAAAGTATATTATTTATAGAAAACTTGAGTTCAGCAGTAATTCCACAAAGTGAATATTAGAACCATTCAGTCTAATCAGACTGACCCCAGAAATGAATCCTTGCTCTCATGAAATTCTAATTATACCCACACAATCTACATTATTTGCTTTTACAGTTTCCTGGCAATATTTGTTTCTGTGGCTCATGTGTTTTTCATATGGCTAAAGATTTTATTCCAACTTTTCTCATTAACCCAAAAAGGGATTTCAACTGAGATTGCTGTGCTACAGAACTTCTAACTCAGTCCCAGAATTTCCAAAGCCAATTTAAGATCCAGACATAAACAAATACTAGATGCCCCAAAGAAGCTTCTAATTAAATTCCATATCTTAGCACAGCTCTCTTGGAAACTATATTCATTTGGATGGTTGGCATTTTAGGTTAAACATAGAAAATTATGTAAAAATATGTTTCATGTGATTGGTATGATTTTGACTTCCATTTTTCAAATTTTTCTTCTACTGGACATTAATATCATCATATAAATAACATGTATATCAGCTAAAATTTAGTTAATATGAAGGAATTTTTCATCATGATAGAGCCATTGCTTGGACAAAAATAAAACTTGGTCAAATGGTTATCTCTTTCTTGCCTAACTGTTATTAAATAAACCTGGAGTTTGACTTGAGTCATAGTGGTTTGTGGGAATGGACTTTACCGAATAAATGTTTAGAAGATTAATCCTTGAAAGGACATTGTCAACATTTTTAAACCATGGGTTTGAATACTTTTTCTTCTCCTGTTTACTGTATAATTTTACTTTAACTTTCAAAAATATTACTCAGACTATTGGACTTTATAAAAATTATTTTAAATTCCTTCTTCCAGGGTATTCTTTCTTGAACTCAATTCTCTTTTTTTCTTTTTCAAATTACTGTTTTCTTTTTTCTTTTTGGTATATTTTATTGATTATGCTATTACAGTTGTCCCATTTTTTTTTCTCCCCTTTATCCCCTCCACCCTGTACCCCATCCCATCATCTCCACATCTCTTAGTTCATTTACGGGTTGTACATATCAGGTCTTTGGCTTCTCAATTTCCTATATTATTCTTAGTTGATTCTAAAGTAGAAAGTTGAGTATAAAATTTAATATTAGATTTATAAATCTATATGTAATTAATTCTATTTTTCCATATGGTGAACTTTGCATCTTTCTGTAACTTCTCATGTACTTTCACAATCAGTGTTACCGTTACTGGATCTGACTATTAAAAGATAAGTTTATTGCCTAAAGTTTTGGCAAAGAAAGCAAAATCATTCTTAACTTCTTCTCTTGTAAAAAATTGGCAAACACAAACTACACTAACACAGAATACAAAAGAACATAGAGAGTTTTCCTATTAATATATTAAGTGACCTAATAATAAAATATTGCTATTGATTTTAAATAGTTAAAATATAGGTGGATATACTGGATTTATTTTCTCGTTGTACATACCTAGATTGGAGAAATGGGCAGTAAATTATATTTTCAAGACTCTTGTGCCACTAGGCTTTTGGATGTAGACTTGTTTCTGTCAATTTTGTGAACATGTGAGATTTTTAAAATGAAAAAATCAGCCAGGAGTCATCTTGCACTGGAAAGGTCATAGAAGTGTGAAGTGGAATTGTTTTTGCATCATTTCAGTATTTATATTCCAACATTCTGGATATCAAAGGTTAGTTATGAGCAGTAACAAATGAGATGGTAGGTATTCGTGACAGAAGCTTCCAGATTAATGACATGCAGATACTGATATGCTCCCTTGATCTCAAATCTCCAATGGTGGCATTAGAAGTAGTTGCTCTACTAATGCACCAATTCTGTATTGGTGTCATTTACGGAATCATATGCCTTGCTTTCAGTATTTCCTTGATTTATATGCACATCTAATTTCTGTTACCTATACTCTGTAAGAAGAAACACCTAGATTCATTTGTTTCCAGCACTGGACTTTCCTGTTGTAACTTTGGGGCCCTGTTAGGTTTGCTTTTCCTTAATCTGTTTGTTTTGCAATATAACTTTTATTATTTTTAATTGTATTCCATACAAATCATTCCACGTCTGTCTTACTCATGGAATAATGGTATTATTTTATTCTCAACAGGATAAACCAATGACACAGTTTTTTTTTTTGGTAAGAAATTATTTCTGGAGACTTTTCCTGTGTTTATTCTAAGTCACGCTGTCCAAAGATGTTTATTTATTTTCAAATAATTGATTTTCTCTAGACTCTTTTGTGCTTTTGATGAGTATTTCTTGAACCAGAAAATTCAAAGGATTTTAATACCATTTTCAACTAATTTATTCATAAACAATTTATCAATGGCTTCTCTGCATTCAATTTATAGTCAATAGCAAGTCTTTCTTATTTTTGTATATATTTAAATATTTTATTCAGCACAGGAAAGTATTAAGCAGTGTTCAGGTAAGTAATGTGTATTAAACACTTTGATAGAAAATAGTATGCCCAAGGTTAGGCTAGAGAGTATGTCATCTAGATCTCAAGATATGTCTGAGAGAAAAGTGGTTTATTTTAACTTTGGAAATAAAGAATGAGTGGGAAGCAAGATTCACGCAAATATTTTTTTTTTATTTAAAAAATGAATACCTTTAATTCCATGTTTAGTATTCAACTTAACCAATTACTTTTAACTTTAGCTAAATTGCAATTATCAGTGTCTAAATTTCCTAGACTGTAAAATGGGGGTAGTAAAATAACAAAATATAGGGTTAGTGTTGGCTGTCTGAAAAAGATAGCCAATGCTAACCCATAGCATACTGGCACCCTATCCTATTTCCTCTATACCAACTTGTTTCTATGAAGGTATTCTTTAATACTTGTGATAAAAGTTATTTCCTTGATTGTTAATGATATTCACATCAGAGAATTTATAATCTGTTGCAGTGTTTTGAATTTATCTTTAGAACCATATTTAGTTTTCTTTAAAATTTATAACATATATATTATGTTCTCATATCATAATAATTTAACATTTGGAAGGATTATACATTTTAGGTGTATAATATATAATTACTGACTCAAATTCTACATACAAAAGTTCGTACTTTAGAAAGTATATGAAATGTATAGGATTCTGCTAAGCAACAAATAAAAGCTGACTTTTCAGTCAAAGATCATTCTTAAAACAGATTGCACTTCTTATTTCTAGGAAAGAAAAGGGTAGGGGGCCATCATGGCAGATTTTTACCTGATTTTTTACTTTTAGGGCCATGTTTGGACATAAACTGAACCAGAAATATCTGGTTGAGTCGCGGGTTTAGAATTTGCATACTCCTGAGTAAGCTCTCTGTGATTCTAATCTAATAGGATCTAGACTGGAGGATGTGTATCTTAATTTTAACAGATACACAGATAAATATAATGTTTGCTCTTATTTGGAAACCGCTGACTTACATTATGAAATATAGTAAAAAAATTTAGATCAAAATTATCCTAAATTTAAACATCACAAACAGCCAAATGGAATGTATATGATATTATAATCTGATTACTTAAAAGTTGTTAAATATAGCAAAATCAATTTAGACCACCTTCAAATAAGTCAATAGAAATGGCTAAATGCCAAGATTTTCAGTATTGACTTAAACACAGGGTATATATGTACACTGCTATGCACGTATATGTTAAAAGATGTTAGGAAAATCTTTTTCCTAATGTCTAAAAAAAGATGCTAGGAATGAAAAAAAGTCTTCAAGAATATTCCTTCCCTCTCCAAGAGTAAAAACTACAAACAGAAGATGTTAGATGAACATATTTCTTATATTCTGAATTTCAGCATCAGCAGAACAAGTTACACTTAATTTCCTATGATAGTTGAGAATTCAGTTAGCAGAAATACAGATGAAATTTTATTTAAACTTCCTGCTATACCACATATTGACTACTATGTAGTGTGGTATAAATAGTATCTGAAAGTTGATCTCATGGAGAGTAAATTAACTCTTTTTACCTCTTTTTATTTTTCTGAGTCTTTTCTGAAAATGCTCATTTAAATTTCTTACAGGCCACCAGTAGTAACCAAGTAATTTCTTTGGTGAGAAATGTGGCAGATAGTGTTTGCAATCTAATGATATCATTTTCTCATTCTTCCATATTAACAAAACATGGATTTTCATCCTGGAGAGAAATGAACCCAACTAAATATTATTGTTCTTTCCCTCCTTCACTATTAGAAGTCTGCATATGACAGTTTCTAATCATTAGGACCTAGTTGCAAACCTATGAATTGTTTCTGAAAGAGCCGTTGATTTTCTGGTAAATAAGATTCACCTCCCTTCTTCCTGTATTGAGTTAGACATGGAGTCTGTTCCGCAATCACGTTACTGTGCAGGAACCAAATTTCTCTTATCTAGGAGGAAAGGCCCTTGATATTAGAAATGTGCGTGTAGCTTCCTTCATCCCTCTGTAGTCAGCCAGACTAGCATGTGCTTATTGAAATGGGATTTAGAGTGTGTGACTCTGCTTAATCTAGATTAATATCTATATGAGTACCTCAGAACACTTATTTCCAACACTTAGAAACACTTTTTTCCCCTCAGTCACTTGGCAAATGGGATAGTGGCAGCAAGAAGCAAGGGTCAAGCAATTGTTTTCTTTTTCTGGACAGGAATTTTCTAATCTCCTCACACATTACTTGTCTCTTTTTAATTCTTACTCTTTCATACACCCAGGCATGTATATGGATGGTAAAAAAGAAAAAAAAAGAAGAAAGAAAAAGAAGGAAGTAAAGACAGCTCTTTAATAGATGTGCATGATTTTATCAGGGACCTAATAAAAATAAGAATAAGAATATAGTTCAGGGAAATATTTATTAATAATAAGCAATATTTATCATAATGCAATTGCTATAATTAAATATAGTATTATTCTTGCCCTTGACCATGACCTTTACTGTCTATCCTTTTGTGAGGCTCTGTTCATATATATACACAATCTCCATACTTATTCAAACATGTCAAAGATACAACACTGCTACTACTGCCAATTATACTTTTACAGATTACATATTCCTTTTTATTATCTAGTGTTCAATTCATTCTCTTCAACATCTCAGGTAGGTCAAAACAATAAACCTAACAAGTTCAAAGATTAGGAGTATAATTTTACGTCATTATAAATAAGAATTATAATCGGACTTTATAAAAAATTTCATAAGACAGTTGACAATTTAAAAAATACATTCAATGAACTTGTAAGTCTATTAAAGAAACAACTGAATTAGGTACACTGACATTCCCTAGAGTGCCAAGGGATCTGAACAAAAGGTTTTGGCTGATGGGCTTCGGTTGAGCAGAAGAGTGAGGGAACACTTTTTCAGTGTCAGACACAATGCCAAAATCTTCACCAGAATACAAGTCTTGTTGGTGTTGTGGAGTGACTGTAACACAACAGTTACTTGAGGACTCAATATGTTGATGTCTTGTTGGAGAACACAGAAATAAAAGAAAAATGCTAGGATTGATCTGAGATCTGCAAAACTAACCACTTTTTTTTTTCTTAAGGGAAATTATGTTAAGATGTGTGTGCTCTGAAGAGCCAAATTGGTGTTATTTATTATACCGTTTATTGTACAGGTTGGGTAATCTATTGTCACCAGGTGGGAATCATTCCAGAAGAACTTTACTGAAGTAAACAGAGATAAACACACACACAAACACGCACACAGCACACACACACACACAAACCTCTTGATAAATCAAGTCATTACTGATCTCAAAACACTGGTTTCCAAAAATCAGAACTTGAAGCAATGCCATTTTGAAGTACTTAATTGTACTCCTTAATTATCCTATATATAAGGATTGGTTCAATTTGTCTTTCCAAAAAGAAATATATATATATATAGATAGATAGATAGATAGATTATAGATATAGATATAGATATAGATATACACACAAATTCACTTTAAGCATTGAGCATAAATGAAGATGATATTACATGTCTATATTACTTTTGTTAATATATGAGGGATAAAATGAAAATCTTCAGTTTGGTAAAGATAGGCTAAAACATGGCTTTTCCCCAATCATTTTGGTAATCACTAACTCAGGAAAGAAAGACTGACTTTGTAATAAAACCGTTTTTTTGTTTTCCTTCTTAGAGAGCATGTGTACCCAGTTAAGAATAAACTGGATTCTCTGCTACAGGACAATGTGTATAACAAAATATTGGTTTTAACATGTTTGTTATATATCAGTTTTTGAGCAAGACAGTACCCAGGTGCTATATAGTTTAATCATGCAAGAACAATGAGGTATTATATATTTAATCCATAAATGCAGCAACAGAAGCCAGAGGGATCATGCCTATAGCGCTTCATGGAGAACTTACCAAAGCCCTGTTTGTCTTTACATGAAAGCTCCATGACACCCTACTCTGATAACCTAGGTCAAGGAGGACTGAAACCTAGCTGACTGCAATTACCCTGCACAAGTAGAGTGCCAGAACACACCCCAGACTCCTTTTCCTTCTACAAGGCAAATGCAATTAAAACCTATTCACTGTGCATCCAACACGCAAGTGAAAACTATGAAGAGCACCAGTGGAACAGAGACTCTTAGGAATACTTCACCAGTGAGTCATTTTCCATAAATCAGATTTTCAAATTTTAACATTTGGAGGAAGGATTTCCACCTATATTAGTTTCCTATTGTCACTGCAACAAACTTCCACAGACCAAGTGGCTTAAAACAACAAAAATTTATCTCTTACAGTTCTGAAGGTCAGAATTTCAAAATAGGTCCCATGAGGCAAATATCAGTGGGTCATTAGGACTGAGTTTCTTTCTGGAGGCTTCCTTTCTCCATCTCCTCAGTCAGCCACGGCCAGCCATGCTGGAAATTCATCATTCCGACACTTACTCTCTGCCTCCCACTTCCACATTTAAGTTCCCTGTGATTACAGTGGAAACACCTGGTTACTCTGGGCTCCTCTCCCTAATAGAAGGTCAAATGATTTACAGCCTTACTTCCACCTGAAACCTTGGTGCCCCAGTGCCACAATATAGTCACAAATTCCAGGATTAGGATGTAGACACCATTTAGGGACCACTGCTCTGCCTATCACAGCACCACTTCACAAACAACAGTGGAAATCACTCCCTGGTCGAGCGGTTCTGTTGGTTGGAGCGTCATCCCATGCATCAGAAAGGTGTGGGTTCCATTCCAGGTCAGGGCACATACCTAGGTTGTGGTTGGCCATTCCTGGTTGGGGCATGTATGGGAGGTAACATCAATGTTCTTCTCTCTCGTCAATGTCTCTCTCTATTTATCTTTATCTCTCTCTCTTCCTCTCTTCCCCCTCCTCTCTGTTTACATATCCTCAGGGGTGAGGATTTTAAAAAATAATTTAAAAAATTGAAAACAACAATGGAAATCAAAAGTTGTAGTATGGACAGAAGGTCAAATGTGTTCAAAACCTCAAATTTCTTATCTCCAAATTCTAAGCACTCAAATCAGTGGATGACTCTGGCGGGAGCATATGGGCAAACAGAAATCCCTATGACTCTGCTAGGAATTTCAAAAACGGCATGAAAAGGGTAGTTCTAATTTTGGTTCCTGAAAGATTGTGTGACTTTAGCCAAATCTGTGAACTTGTTATTTCTGGACCTCAGCTTCTTCATCTTCAAAATAATGTGGTCTCACTAGATAATTCTTCATGTCATTTTAGTAAGTAGATTGTTATCTTCTGACAGGGAAAGTTTAGATGAAGATATTAAATTCTGAGAAACATGGGTACTGGTATCTTGTAATAGAATAGCACCTACCAAAAGGTAGGCAATTAATGTTATATTACTTTCCAAAGCATGAAAATCTGAACCTGATAACATTAGTGCAATTATGAGTAGTATGCCTCATTTTTTTTCTTATAATTTGCAGGTGATGAAGGATCGTCTTAGAAGCATTTTGGTCAAAGTAAAGTGAGGATTATTACACAGAAATAATTTTTACTTTATTCATTATTCATTCTATTCATTGTCTTACAAAATAAAAATTAATTGAAGTATTATAAACAGAAACATAAAAACCTCTTATTGTAGAGTTAAAAACAATTACATTGAAACATGATTAATGGGCTAGTGGAAGCAGTGGTCTTAATGCAAAAATGTACAAATGACATAGGAAAATACAAGATCTCATGTTTATGACATTGCCAATCATATTAAATTAAGATTTATGGTTTTGTATATGACTTATATTTTAAAATCAAAGTAAAATCTCTAATTCCAATTAAAATAAAAGACTAAACAACAAAGTAGATAGAGCAGAAAAGTACCTTCTGATATCAAATATTGCCAATCTTTTAAAAACTATATTAGTCAAAATTATCTAAGCATATGCACCCTTTCTCTTCATGTTAAATATAATAATGTATAGGTAATTCAAACATAATTTGAGGATGGTGATTTTATAATCAGCCCGTCATTGAAATGCTAAAGAAGACATGTTGCGGCTAGGAAAAAAAAAATCTTCAAGGAAAAGCAGATGGGAATAAGGAGAAATATAAAACCAGTAAGGAAAGACATTCCAGGACATGGAAACTTGGACAGGTCTGTAATTCCTCTGGCTCTTATTATTTTCTTATTTGTAACATATATAATGTTTTTCCTATCTATCAAGTCTGAGATTCTATAAAAAATAAACTGATATGGTCTAGGGGATTTAAATAACCACTGGAAAAAACAATTGCTCGATATTAAAAGGAGTGGGAGTACACTAGACAAAAAGCTGAAGACACAAGACTCACAGAGTGACTGTGCTGACAGTGGGGAGAGAGTCAGTGGCGGAGGGAGTTCGGGGCAATAATAGGTGAAAAGATGTTCGGTGCTTGGAGATCTTGGGGCATGATAAATTAGCAAAAGTTTCTTGTAGATCATTAGAGGGTGTTTCAGTCCTAGAATCATTTGGGGAAACATGGAAAGGTTGTTTTCCCAAAGAGCATGAAGAACAATGAGGTTTCAACAGAGCTAAAAATTCAGGAAGAGCCTGAAAAGGCAAACTCTCATTTGTGGCTAGAACCTAATGTGAAAACTAGTACATAGCTTATACTCAATAATCTGTTGCCCACCTTCAGTTTGAACATCTACATACCAGTCAATGACTGAAATTACAAATATCGCACATTAACTCTGACCAAGCACCTTATATCTATGTTGCTTTCTTAGAAAAGTTACAGAGGTTAACTAAAAATTCAAACTTAAAATATTTATTGGATTTCTGCCTTTTTAATGGTATTATAATAGATACTAGACTGTAATAGAATAGTGAGAATATTTTGTTTATGTAAAGTTGTACATAGCTCACTGTCAGATGAAAAACATTTAATAAAGTTGATAATGATTAAGATGATTACTAGAAAATGAATCGGGAGGCTTAATGTTAATTTTTTTCTGTTACTTACCAGTTATATTTTCTTCTATTCTACAAGTCATTTAACCTCTCTTTAATCTCAGTTCCTGCATTTGTTACATGGTAAAGAAAAATATCTGTTATATCCCTACTGGACAAGATTGCTCTGAAGAGAGACAATATACTCTATCTTTATCTCTCTATCTGTCTGTCATCTACTATCCTAGTTATCTATCAGGGATATTTAAGAACTCTAAATAATAATAAAATCCATATGGCTAAGGCAAAGTCTTGTTTTTATAGAGGTTATAATCTAAAAATGGAGATATCTTCATGTACAAGGGCTATAAGGATGCATACAGAGTGTTGATGATATGATGGCAGAACACAAGTGCTGCAAGAAAAGTTCAAAAGGGCTTTCTTTTCATTAATACATTAATGAAGGATTGTAGTATAATGTTAACATCAAATGACTCAGTAGACATGATGGCATAGATCAGTGTGGCTAATATGTAAATGTTGTCTGTATTCCTTAGAGCATAACACTGTACTTAGTCACCCTACTCCCACCCACAACCTTTCATACAGACTCAGTTTAAAACCATACCAAAGTCTTGAAAATCTATTATACATTTAAGCTTAATGGCACTCATTGATGGCTAAAATAATTATTTGAAAAGTGGCAGAGAAAATGATAAAAGCTGTTACTGATCCTTATCCTAACAATATAATGTTAGGTATCCTGTAGAAGAGAAAAAGTGACTTAGAGTAGTGTAAAGAAAATAATAATTGAAAATAAGTGTAGTTAGTTAAATATAGAAGAAGCCACAGAGAAGTTAAAGTTAAATTTTAGGGAAACCATAAAATGATTAGATTATAGAATTCTCTCCCTTGAGAAGTAAAAGAATCCTTGTGACAACTAAAACTACATCAGGGAAAAGAGAGTGGAGACAATAAAGGAATTTTAAACCAAAAGGAGAGAGGATGGATGACCTTTCATTTTTTTTCTATAGCATTCTTGGACACCAAACTGCTCAGAGACAGCAACATATCTCTGAATTAGTAGTAAATAAGTCAGAAACATATATATTAAAATTTTACATTCAGATGACCGGGGTCACCCCTAATGAGATGGGGAAAGTCAAGTGTTCAATTCCAGATATTTTCATTAGCAAGACGAGTACAAAGAGCAAGCGAATGAGGATAGGTGCAGCCAATCAACATCAAGGCTAAAAGCAAGAAATCTATGCCAACAGGCCTCTGAGGCATCTTTCCGTTGGTTCCTTATCTGTGCCTTAAGCAGTCATCTCCTTTGGGTGAAACATATTTCAGGAAGACAGAAACTAATTTTGACACAAAATGCTCTGCATTGATTTCCGGGATTGTGTTGCGGCTTCTCCTGAGCAGATTCCTGCCAGACTGAACAGGAAAACCACTTTGATACCTAATTCAACATAAAGCCAAATATAACTTTAAAAATTTACAAATGACAACTGAGAAGATGAAGAATGACATCCCATCTTCCTTCCTGGAATTTCAAGCACAACGAATAAAACTTTTTTTTTTTTGTCCAAGGGCATATTCTGCATGAGTAGCTGCATCACTGGGGAGAAACACACGAAAAATGATCCAATTTTTTAGATAATAAGGAAAGGGACAAATGGGTAAACCAATGTTAACTTTTTATCACATTCTAACGCCCAAGGAAAAATAATCCTTCTGAATGCTAAGATTAAGCCTTTTTAATCTTAGCATCCAAGCATAAACAGCAGTCGAATGACGTTCCTTAGTGCTGTTTTTAGGGTCCTAACCTAATGTGCTCTGATCTGATACTTTGACTTGACACAGAGCAAGCATACAAAAAATGACCCTGATCAATATTAATGCTTTTCAACTACTTTTTATAATACATAGTTTAAAATTTATCTTAAATTACCACATTTTCTTTAACAAAAAGAGTTCAGATAAACACCATATATTTAGTAAAAAAAGCACAATGCCTTATTTCAAAGGCAACACTTCTGAAAATTTCAGAGATATATTTATAAAAATTTCAAAATGCCCAACCACAATGAAATTCCATACTGTCTTTTGTTATGTTATGGTATTATGTTCTACAATTTACATATTTATTAATAATGTATTTAAACCTTGATTATTCAGAAATGTATTAACACCTTTGAGGCTTCTCTGGGGATTACTGATAACATTGCTATAATTTTGTGCACAATATTTAAAATAATCTGATGAATTATTCTGATGAATAATCTGTGAATTATGTTGATTAGACCTTAAATTTGCTCAAGAAACTTCTTGATGCTTGAATAAAATAGGTTCATGTCAGGATTCCGACTTTTGTCAGTTATTTAATTATTTTATGTTCCTGGAAGTAAAATGTTGATATGCAAAAATAATACTTCCTAAGAGGTTTTGAAGTATTTTCATTTTCAAAACACGTTAAGAAGTATTACTTGCTAAAAACCCTTATAGCTTAATTTGCTATTTATATGGACATCTATACTAATAATATATGTGTGGGTAGTATAATACATAACATAATATATACATATTTTATACATTATACAGGTTCTAGTACAAGTAATGCCTCTTTTATTACAAAATGTTTTATTACAAAATCATAAGCATATAATTCTATAAAATAACAATATCACACTCAAGCACACCATATGACATTTTAGGTGAAATATTCAAATTAAAACTATAAATTATTACACCCATATTATTACCCTACCAACTGCCAGACCCTGTGTATACAGGGTTTGGCAAAATAGGTTTACAGCTGTTTGTACTGAAACTAATACGATAATTAATAAATAACGATACACGAATAAAGTGTTTTGTGTCCTCACAACTGTAAACCTACTTCTGCCCAACCCTGTACAACATCTGTATGTATATACATATAATATTCATATTGGGTATATATTAGGTAATATAGATAACATAAAAATACATATGTATGCAATTTTCCAATGGCTTAGAACAATTTTTCCATGAATAATTATAAATTATCACAGATAATTTAAAAGCTAAGTAGAATTTTTAACAATTTTTACCATTGAGTCTAAAATTCAATGACTTTGATAACTGATTACACTTTCACGCCTTGCAGATATAACAAGTTAGAGGTTGAAGCTGCTATCACTTACTTCAATATGTTTAATCTTTCATCATTTGATTGGTTGTTAACTGTAACTTTGAAAACATGAAATCAGATACACTTACATGAATTTCCCTTTATGGCATTTTCAAATGTACAGGGAAAAGAAAAAATCCAAGACCAGTCACAGTTTGTGAAAATGCTTTTACAATAAAATAGAAAATAAAGGTTTATAATATTTGGAAACTTTTTAGAACTTTTGTTTCCAGTGTTTTATTTTACTTATCAACCTTTGTCCAACACAAACTAGAGTCATGATAAATCTAACGATTTTCCGCCAAATGAATTCCAAGCTTGCAAATAAAAAAAGAACTGATAATAATAAGGACAATATTTTGATATCTCCCTCTCTCACTTAGGTCCATAAAGAGGAAAACTATAAAAATAAATAGTGGTCCACCCAAAAGGGAGAAGCATAAACATGACAAGCCTTGTGGTATTATTTCCTGAACAGCTCATATGATTTTTTGGAAAGTGTTTTTATAGGCTAAATTACAGAATCATAGAATCATGGAATTTTTAGAACTGAAAGGAATTTTAGCAATCACTAGGGTGCTGTTTGTAAACTCTCTATTGAATTTTCAAAATGATACCTGAAATTGCTAGTATAAATTTCTCAGAACATTGTCTCTCCAAAGGCTGCTTCCTACATGTGCTGGGCACATGGTGCCACCCAGCTTCACGACATTGTGGTCTGGTACAGCGGGGATAAGGTCGACTTCCCTAGAAGTCTGCCTAAGGAGGTTTAGTGATGGAAGTTAAAGGGGTATCCAGCTATACATATTTATATATCCATATCCAGATATTATTACCAGGATAAGTTTCCCGTGTATAAGGATGCATGCCACTAACTAAAATCTACATTATTCAGAAACTTACGCTTAGCTTATCATCTCTAAAGATATATTAAAATATTTTAATAGACTGTAATACTATTTTAGAGGAGAGTTTATGTGTAACATTTCTGAGACTTGTACAAAACCTAGCATTTTACATAGTAGAGAATAGCTAATTTGTATTTTAGGTTGTTTTTTTTTAATACTTTTATCTGTCTCAAAAATAAAAATAAAACAAAACAAACCTCTAGAATATTAGATGGGCATCTAAAGTGTGCTTTTTATTTTGAGGAGAATTGTTAGAGAAAATTTAATTGTGCTTTAAAAAGATTTCACTTAAGCTTCACAAAAATCTAGTTAAAAGTGAGGAGACAGTCTAGAGGGAGATAATAATTTAAACCAATTTGCTCGACTTTTAAGATACAGAACTGAGCTTCAAACCCAAATATGTCTGCTAAAGCCCCCCAGTGAGAAAGGACAGAAATCCAAAATGATTCAGCCATTTTTCAAAAAAAGGATATAATTCTTAGAAAATTCCTTTCAAGTATACACACACACACACACACACACACACACATATAGTAAATATATATAAAACACAATTCAAATTATTGTATAAAAAAGAAAATTATAAACTGTAACAAAATTTATAATGATTTAAACATGTAATCTGATCAAAGAGGAAAACAAAACAAAATGATTTTTCTTAGAAACCTCCCTTTTACCCTTACCCAGAATTTCCTCATGGTAAAAAAAACAAACAACAAATTCCTTGAAACACCGGTAAAACATGTTTCCGACTCTCTTCCTCTGAGATTTACATTCCTCTCAGTCTAGTCAGAATAGCCACCCATGGAAAGGCAAATGCTTAGGTAGTCGCTGGACTCATCTGTTTTCATATATCTACTGTAGTTTACAGCTTTGTACATTTTCCGCAAATCTTTCAGTCATGCACAGATTTGATAAATTATTCCAAAGTTCTTTTTCAAGTTCTATCCCTAACATGATGATCTTTTGCCTTTCAAGCACTGTATTTAACACTTACTCCCTGAATGCCATTGTCTTTGCACTGAGAACTGCAGATAAATGTTTGATCTTATAGATTAGCACCATTTTTTAAATTTAAAAAAAAGGGCTTCTCGATTTTAGAGAGAGGGAGGGAGAGAAAGAAACATCATTGTGAGAGAAACATTGGCTGTCTCTCATGGGTGCCCCTATCGACGGTCAACCCGGAACCTGGGTATGTGTTGTTGCTGAGAATCAAACACCCAACCCGCTGGCGCGCAAGACGATGTGGCAGTCAATGGAGCCACACCAGCAAGGGCTCGATGGCACAATTTTAAATAGATTTCACCAACAACTGACACTAAAAGTCTATTCTCTTTCTTTTTTTCTCTTTCACTAGGCGTTTTTCCCCATCCTTGGAGGGGAGAGTGGTTGTAAGTTCACTGGATACTTTTATTTTTATTGTTAACTTGGGACTTTCATTAGGGAAAAACAAAAAGCTTTTCACTGAAAATAAATCAAAATATTGAGTTAACTTGTGATGTTCCAAAATTATTTTAAGTTATATTTAGCTGTCAAAATTGATGCAACTTATCAGCTTGCATATTTTTAGTGCAAGGCAATTTCCGATTATTTCAATCAACTATTTATTTATTTACCTATTAACAGATCAGTTATTTAATTCAGTTTTTCAAAAGAAATTTAGAACTTCATTTTGTGAGGATAAAGCCCATTTGTGACAGCAAACACAGAGAGCAGAGGTACCCCTGGAGCTGAAGAACAGCTTTGATTTTTGGCAAAATTTGCGAGTCCACGGCTTTCTGATCAACCTTGCGTTGCAGTGTAATCTCGTATTTCTTCTTCTCAGCATCAAAAATATGCCCCTCCTGGTGCCTGGGCTCGCGCACCTTCTGCTTCTTGCAGTAAGCATCAGTGAGATGTCTGGGGATTTCCACACCATTGATTCCACTTTCGGTGGAGATGGTGATGACAAATTTCTGGTGTGTTCTATGCGGAGGAACTCGATTAAGGGCCAGAGGTCCAGTCACAAGTAGCAAGCCACCGCTCAGCTGCTTCAGGAAGACAGCGCCCTGGGCCCCTGTGGCGCTCAGTGAAAATGATGAGAAGGGTCCCAGGAGCGAGGCTGGCCCGTAGTTTTCTCACATGCTGATTGAATGGGTTCTTGCCGTGGCTCAACAGCTTTCCGGGCACATCTTCAGTAGAATAGTATCCAGGCATTTTGAGAAGTTTAACCACTTGTGTACCACCATTCTTGTCGCCACCAACTGGTTTCGTAACAGTAGCCCTAACTTTCTCTTTCTTTTTCTTTTAAGTCCTGGACTTAGCTGAGGAATGCTTCCTCTTGCACGTGGCCTTTCGGGAATACACAGCTGACCAGGAATACCTGCCAATTCCTCTGACCAGGACAGTGTTTCGGCTGCAGTGGTGTTTCCCCTTCTTAAGCGTCTTGGCCTTGAGGTTACCCTTCTTAACCTTGCCACCAGCATCAGCCTTCTTGGCTTCAGATTTCTTCTCCTTAGTATACCGCTTCTCAGTTTTTTCACCTGCCTTCTTGCAAGATGGGAAAAAGAACTAAAGCCCTCCCTTCCGGTCTGTAAGCAATCACGGAGAAAGTCAAGTCTCCTGAATCAACCTTTTAAATAATATGGTTCCCGTCTACATTTAGTAATTTTTTTTAAATAGTGTGTTTCTTTGGCTATTTTTTGGTGTGCTGGCTAAAATTTCAATGTCGATATTAAAGAGAAATTAAACAAATGGGAGAACTAATTGTATCTGAGTTTAGTTCTATTATAGCATATGTTTCATTCAATGCCTTCGGTTTAAGGTAGAACTCATGAGCAGCAATCAACAACAAACACTCAAATTTTTAATATGTGTTAGTTCTACCTCATTAACATACTATTTAATAAACTACATTTTACTGTGCAGATACAACACATTCTTAATTTACATTTATTAAACCTGATTAATTAAGAGGAAAAAAATATTCGCATTCCATTTTAAAGCAAGTAAGAAGTACATATATTTTTATAAGAATTTTTCTTGTTATTTAACTAACCATCCATCTCCACTCCAAAATGGTCAGATTTTATATATTTGCTAATATAATCAATTTATTTCAGTAAGCTCCACCTCGCTTTCTAAACACTACCATACAGAACCTATTTCTTAACAGAACCTTTCCTGTTTGCTGCCTACAGAGTTACTCATTCACTCTGTCACCCTCTCTGTTATATCGAACATAGTACATTTTTCCATTGGAGGTGACAGCCTATTGTTTTGTAATTATTATTTAAATATGCCTCCTCTTTTACATTCATGGGTCCCTAAAAGGAAGTTTGATTTTGTTTCATCTTTTCATATTCTCTACTTAAAACTTTATCTAACACATAGAAGATAAATCTTCACAGAAGGTGTGAATTTCCATCTGCCAATAAATTTCATGAGGACAGGACTTTCTTTGTTTGTTCACTGATCTGTCATGATCACCTAGAAAGTTCCTGGCACATAAGAAACATTCAGTAAAGAAATATTATTGAATTTGATTATTTAATTTGCCACTTAATTTGAAATATCCTAAAGTGTCCAATCATAAAAATTAATATTTGCCTATTAGTTACTATGAATTGCATTAGTGTATAAAATATTTTCTGACTTTATACTTCAAAACACATTTTATTCATCAAAATAAAAGAAAGAATCAGTTTTGCAACATCAAATTGTAACCTATGCCTGCCCTTCTGACACGATCACCAGCTAACACATGTGCATTTTATCTCCAAAATCTGGAACTCTCATCAGAGCTTTAACCCAACTGTGTTTGAACCTTAACACTAAAAATTGGGTGGAAACTTTGCTGTGCAGTCTCACTCATGATATTTCTGGCACAATTTAGGTCATTTCATGCCAAGTAATTGCAAGAGGCCACATTAGATTTCAGATGTACTATCTCTTGCCAGAAACAGGAAGATAAGTGAACATGATGAAACTCTCACAGGTTAACAATAATTACAACAACGTATTTTTCAGCCCTCTTTTTTGGCAATCTCCTCTTTCTAGTCTATAATTTTAATTGCTCCATTCATATCAAATTAAATGTGGACTAGTAAATTTAACTTCTTGTTTATTTAAAAAAGCACTGGATTGTGAAAATCGGGAGGCCCAGATTTCTGTGCCAATTCAATCATTAACAGGCTGTGTGTCTTTGGCAAGTCACCTGTGTTTTCTTATTGTTAGGAGCCCAAACTGAGAAAACAGGAGATAGAAATAGGATGTCTGAAGTCCCTTCAAGCTTTAAGATTCTAAGATAATTTTAACTTATCTGCATTGACATTTTCCAATTTTTACCCATACCATTATACTTCATGCTCTCTCCTTAGCTTAGAATACCCTATCATCTTTGCTAGCCTTTTCAAATCCTGATGACTTTTCAGGACCCAACTTTCTTCAAATTTCCAGCAAGCCTTCTCATGTTCTCTTTGATTTTTCTTCCTTTTAATTACTTATGTCACTCTATGAGGACATATTATAAGCCATATTAATTCACTATTTCATTAGATGTTAGTTTTTCATATTTAACAACAGTATTGCTTGGATATTAGTCTTATATCTCTAAGTAGAGTACTATGCTTTTGTAGAAGAGACAATGACTGTGCTTCTGTATGCCTTATGACTTTTAGTAGTGTTCTAGGTTTTCATTAAGTTTTTGTTGCTGTTTTAAGAAGCACTTGATTGACTGCTTGCTTAACTGATGTTAGAAGGAAACCTGTAATATTTGTGCAATGAAAAAACTCCATACAAATAGCTTTTTGCATAATATCTTAAGCAAAATATGACTAGATTTCCCATTCTGTTGGTAATACTGGCATTTGAAGTGCCTTTTATTATCTCACTCATGTACGTTGCTATTTCTGATGATGAGTTTTGTCTATGGAAGAGAAAAAGGTTTTTGGTGAGACCTCTGTGTGTTCAAGTAGTGGGAACTTATACTTTCCAGATGATTCACCTTCACTAAAAGATTTTTTTCATAAGTCCTAAGAAGTGAGAAAGGGAACTTGATCAAAAGAACCAGATTTTAGTACCAGTTTTGTTAGAAAATCCCTGGAAACAAAACTAATGCATAATTATGTCCATGCTCAGTTTTCCTATTACATGTTCAATTCAGTATTATTCTCCTGACTTATTTCACAGATTAGTTTAAGATAAAATGAGAATATTTAAAAAAATTTTTGAAACATATAAGTAATATTAAAATGGTAGAGCACTACTACTTTAGCTTGTTTTTTATTCTCAGTACAACTGTGTCTTCCTTATTAATCACATTTTTTAAGATTTTTTCTAAATTTGGTAGAAGAAAATCTAACAGAAAAATTGATACATAAAACTGGGACTTTACTTTCCACCAAAAATAGGAACAGCCAGAGAAATGAATCCAAGACACAGCTGAACTACCATGAAAATAACTTGGATTTTTAAAAGAGTTTTTCTGTTTTCTGAAAAAGAATTCCCCCCCCAAAAAAAATCTCCACATTATACTATATTTTTTATTTATGAAACATAAAACATATAACTTTTTTACAGTGGATAAATTTGCTGAAAAATATGCCTGCAGCACATGAGCCAATGACTGAGGTCGTGGCAAAGACCATTTCTTATTAAGGTCCGCCACCTCAAAGTAGGCTGTAAAAACATATGGGAATGTCCATGAGTGTGTGTTACATGACAAATACAGTTCTTTACTGAGATGATTTATAAAGAAACTTACAATTTTCAGAAGACTATGATCACACAGTTTTCTAATAAATACTAAATAAAAATGTCAACAGATAACAAGTGAATTAATTGTCTTTGGTTTCCCCTTGAGAATGTACACATAACTTTCCATATTTATTAACTATATCTTTTCTACTTTGTTTAGTTTTAATAAGACTTCATAAATATTTTTGATCATTACATCTAATCTCTTTTTTAGCTTCTCTCTTTTGGTTTATTAACTATAATTATTAAGGGCTAATTTAAATGTAATAAGGCACATTAATTATATAATTTAATCTTCACAAAAATCTATGAGTTGAGGAAAAATATTGTCTTTACTTAGTAGAAGATGAAATTAATTTTGAGGAAGATTAAATTACTCACCAAAGTCCACACAGAAAGCAAATGGCCAAGTCTGTGACAAAATCCAAGTATCTTTGAATCCAAAGCCAAAAGGAGGTAGGATTGGGAGTAGGAGGTAGGGGTGGCTGGGTCTGGGGAGGGTAATGGGGGGAAAATGGAGACAGCTGTACTTGAACAAAAATAAAAAATAAATAAGGAGGAAAACAAAAACAAAGTAGATGCTTTTAATCCTAAGCCATCTGCCTTTGTTTTACCACCACTATATGTTTATTTGTTCTTAGTTCTTATTCTTTGAAGAGGTCCATGATTATTTATTTTTAGAAATAATTTTTACATATCAAAATTACAATCAGAATAAAAATCTTAACTGATTTATACTTTGCCTTTATCTTGACATTTAAGCTAATTACATAATATATACATAAAAAATTTTAAGAGAAAATATATAATGCAATCATAGGTTAAGCACATAATTTGTAACATATAACTCTATATACAAACACAAAATAAGGTAGATTGGTTGGTTTTTAACCAAGATATTAATTAATTCATTCATTCATTCATTTAAGTAAAATTAAAGTCATAAAAAAAAAAAGACTGAGAAATTATCATGGGTCTAAGGAGATTAAAGAGATATGACTAAATGTCATTTGATGTCCTGGATTGGATCCTGGAACAAAAGAAAGACAATATTTGAAACACTAGTGAAACGTAAATAAAGTATTTAATTTAGTTAATAGAATTACCAAGGTTAGTGGTTTAGTACTGACCAAAGCACCATGGTATATACAGTGTTATGTTAACATTAGGAAAAGTCAAATAAGTGGAAGGTGTACAGAAACTTCCTTGACAATCTTTGCAATTTCCCCCTGTACTTCAAGATATTTCTTAAAAACTTAAAGGTAAATAATGCTTTATTGAGTATCTAGCATGTATTATACTGTGCTAAGGGGTAGTCAAGAGAGAAAAATTAAGACAGCTCCTTCCCTCAATAAGTTCACAGTCTAATCGGGTTAGCATCATGGACTGCACGACAGCAGGACACTCCTTTACATGCATATGCACAGTGAGTATCTGAGTACACAAGGAAGCAGAAATTAACTCTATTTAGACAAGATAAATGAGAATTCTTAAGGCTACAGAAAATATTTCACAATTTTATTATGTTATCTAAATTTTTAGTATAAAACCATAAAAATAGATAATTTGTAGGCCAATATCGCTTCTTATGTTAAGAATAATCTTGAAAAAATTGGTTGGACCAAATATTTCTCTTTATGTATAACAGGTAATTTTTAGAGAGAGAAACAAAAATCCATTTCCTACCATATATGCTTCCACCAGGGATCAAATTCACAAGCTAGATATATGCTCTGACCAGGAATCGAACTTGCAATATTTTGGTGCATGTTACGACTCTCCAACCAACTGAGCCAGTCAGCCAGGGTCCTGGTGTTCTTTTCTTTCTTTCTTTTTTTGTTTTTTTGACAGTTGAAAAACTTATTCAAAAAAAGGACACAAAAAGGAGCCTCTATCACGTTAGGTACAAATGGCTAATCGTTAGTTCTGCTTTGAAAGAAAGACAGACCTTTTTATTACTGTAACATGAACAGTATGTAGGGATACTTACATCCAAGTTTTCTGGAAATAAATTTAGTTCATGCCTGTTATTCCGGTATAATTATAAACATAATCCCATTTCATTCTCAAAAATGTCCCAATTAAACTAAATAGTCATTTAACCACATGGAAGGCCTTACCCACAAAATGACCCAGATTTTGTCCACAATAGGATATAGAGAGGAACATACATGAATAGACAAATAAATTAATGTGTGTATGTTTTAGTTCTTTTTTTCAAATAAGTGATCCTACTACAATCATTAATGTTGAGTTATAATATTTTTTATGTTAAGTCTTTACTTATCCTTTATTGCCCTAAATGAAAGAAAGGGTAAATTCAATGTCACACATCAGAAAAAGCAAGTCAGCATACATTTCCTGGTAAAAAAAAAAAAATCCAATAGCAGATGTCTGTTTCAAATCTTTGTAGGTGAGATGAGTGTAGAGATGATAGCCAAAAGATCATGTTTGGCTCAAGATCCAAGCCCCAGTATAAAACTAAAAATTGCAGTTGTTCCAATAAGACCGAAAAGCTTTACTGTTCCAAAGAAATTGATTGGTATTACATTTATCATTATTAAAAAATGTAATTAAAAATGATCAGAAACATATAAACTCAATTAATAAAATCCTTAGAGGAGTGGAGTGTTTCAGAAATTCTGTAACGGAATATACTTTCGAAACACATGTTTTATGGTCACTGGTCCTAATTACATTCACAACACAAGTCATATTTTTTGCTGAAAACCCATGACACAGCAGCTGATAATTTCCCAAGGCAGTTCAGATATCAGAATGAATAGAAAGATCATCTCATTATTTGCTTAGTTTGGGTGAATATTTCACAAGAGTAGAGTGTCGTTGCTGTGATGTTTTTTCACTGAGTTTTTCTCAGTTTTCAGGTATTGCTCATTATATGAATACAATTACATGAAGTGATATATATTTGTAATTAAGAAATAATCATGTATATAAAGATTTAGTCATTTCTGTTTAAACTTCACATCAAGTCAAACCCCTAAAATATTACAATAATTTTAAAGACAATAATACATACTGTTATTACATAGAGCAAATGAAGAAAAGAACATCTATTTTCATTTAGATCCACATTGGCAATAAACACACCTCAAATGAAATTTCTTAATCATGAAAATAAAGATCAGCAATAAGTGTATTTTTCCATCTGTTGCTGATAACCCATTATACACACATATAAGGCATAGGCAGCAAAACAGAACTTCTTCAGCCAGAACTAGTGATTTATTTTTTTAAATACCATTCAATATAAACATTAAAATGGGAGTTTTTATATAAATGTATACATTTTTAGATTTTTAAATTTGAATCCCTCTTTAGGTAGGATATGTTTCCTTTAAAATAACCCTGTACACTTCTCACTGTTCTTGTACTTGAGCCTTTTCATGTCAGTTTAGTTTATCTGCCTGTGCTTAAAGGTCTTGGTTGTCACTCAGCATAGTGCCCTCCCTTCCAATATTGGATGAAAAAGATTTTTAAAAAGTTACTTTCCCATACTTTCTTGCAACTACAGAGGCTGAAAATCTTAAAATGTACTTTTCCATAGTTCCTTAAACTAAAGTTAAGGATGTGGCTTTAGTTCCAGCAATTGATAAACTCAGGTTATGTTTGGAAAACAGAGATGAGGTATTTCTGTTTCCAATAGTGTCCTTGGAGATGTTCATGTTTAGTGGCAGTTACGCCGGCGAACCTAGAATTCCATTATCTGGTAACCTGCTGCCAGGAGACAGGTGTAGTACCCTAGATGTTGGCAGCAGGAGTTCCTGAGCCCTGGACTGTAACTGGGGGTGGACTGTTGTAATAGCAGCTCTCTGACTCCAGTTTCTCTAGTTATTTCATGTAAGGGAAAATCTAATTCTCTAAAATCAATAATTTTTGTTTTATGAAATAAGTAGAAAAAATGTCTATTCCCAGTCCTGACACTATCCCTGTTAGAGATCCCTATTCTGTATTGAAAACAAACAAACAAAACAAGGCACTTTTAGCTGATATTTATTTGGGAGAATTACTAGAATTATTACTTTTGGTTATATCAATATAAATTAAACTAATACTGTCCCATGAAAAAAATATAACAGGACATTTTAAGTGACAAATACTGCTCCAATACCTATCATTAGGCAAACACAAATGCTCTTGAGTGGAGGCAAGGGATTTAAGTGATCAAAAACATTCTAGGGAGAGTATCTAAGGCTTACCTGTGTAGTGGATTTATATATCCCCCAACTGATGTTTGCTGGTAGGAAAAGGAAAGGATGTAAAGAACCATCCTTCCCCAAAGAGATGGAAACTCACTGTGATGGAATAAAGTCTGAACTGAGGATTAAGTTAATCAACAGGAAGGTCCATTCTGAAGTAAAGATGCTAAGGCTAAATACCTGTACCTTGGATCCACCAAAGACACTCTAACATGGCACACATGCTCTTGGAGCAATGGCTGAACATAACTGATCATTATGAGATTCCATTTCAACCTTTCAAGGTGTTGATCTACAAAGGTTTCCATATATTGACCAAATCAGTAAAAAGGGAGGGAGGTATTCACTTCCTGCTATTCCAGCTAGTTGTTACTGGAGCCAGTTTCCATATGACAATATTTAAACCCTGAACTCTGGAGTGGTTCCTATTGCTTCCATTATGTCTTTGCCTGGAGAACTAGGGTATTATTTTCTCCCAAATTCTTTCCTCAGAACACTTGTTGGTCAAGGATTTACACGCTTCACTTAAATACTTACATTGCTAGCGGTCTAATTCCAGTCCATGTGACTTCTTTCCAACCACAGCAAGAGTCTCACGTTGGACTCCTACCCAGAGTGTCCCCCCAGCATCGCATACCACTGGCAGATTAATCACCCCACTGCTCAAGGATTCCACTGAGTTTCTGTCATCCTCAAGCATGAACATTGGCACTGTAGAAGGCAGGATGGAAGTGTTTATGAGGAAGTATTTGCAACTTAAAAATGTATGTGTCAAAAGCAATTTCCTCAAAAGAATTAATGGTAAAAGAACCCCATTCACCTCCAGTGTGCTGACAGCAATAACCAGCAGTTTGTCTCTATAATGACATTAGATGCTGGAGCATGTAGCTCTTCACACCACAAAGAGAAAAAACTCACTCTTCTATGCGGTATAGCCAGGCTATAAAAAGCTGCTGCCTGGGAGCATCATAGAGAGAGGATCATGAAGGCAATCATTCTTGAGCTCCACATGCCTGGAGAAAGGTCAATAGTTTGAACGGAGGTCTTTTTTTTCTTTCTTTTTTTTTAATTTCCAGACACCTAAGCTTTTAATAAAAAAGGAGGCCTCTCTGACATATAAGATAGTATCACACATGGCAAATGGCTAAGCTTAAAATTACAGTAGAGATGTACATAATACAGTACAAATGCAACGAAAAATATGAGGAATTTTGTTGATGAAGAATGGATTTTATTCTCCTTCTGGTAGGGATTTACAATGTATGTTCACATCGAGATGCCGTGCTGACACCGTGTAATGACGGTCCTGCCAAATGGTGGCACAAGTTATTTTGAGAAGTTAGGTTCATATGCTGACTAGGGTTTTTAATAATAAGCATAGTGCAGATCAAAAATTTCACATCAGATTTCACATGTGAGAATTAAAAAGTCTCTCTACTGTAAAAATTCCTAGTTATTATCCTCAAAGTCTAAAAGCTATTTCCCATGCATTGAATACACTTACCTGTCTCGGTGCATTTGGTCCTGCTCATACCTATGCATCAGATCAGTATGCATTAGTTCACTCTGAAAACATTATCACTTGTTATTTGCCATTATGTGATTCTGTATAGACAACAGTAAACAGAAACTTCCTTTGTTATCATGAAGCTCACATTTAAGTGTGAGAAAGAGAGAGAAATGTTAGCACACAGTTGCAATGCAATGTAACGCATGCAATTATACAAGCACGGGCAAAGTAAAGAAACACAGGCAGGGTGGTGATTAAGTCTTATTGAGACAGGTCAGCAAGTGTGGTAAGCAAAATTCCATGTGCTTCCATAGATTTGCAATGGATCTTGCAGTAGTTTGAGGCCATGTGATTATGCCTGCTTATAAACTGTACATCACTTCAAAGGTAATTCCTCTTCTCCCTCTCTCTTTCCCTTTTCTAATGACCAGGAAGGCCTTCTTAGAGGGATTCCAGACCCATAGAAGAGAGGGATTCCCTCTGAGTACGTGAAGGAGAGGTCTCGGTGAGACTGAGATGTAAACTTGGTCTTGTTAAACCACTGAGGTGAGGTTTTAATGTTAATGTTATAGCATCTAACATTTGCTATCTTGGCTGTATCAGAAGCAAATTTGAATAGTTAATTTAGTTAAATATTATGGCTTAATACTGGGAATAAAAAACTCTACCAGATTTTGATAGGCGAGTCATAGGCTGTGGCATCATCATAAAAAAGTCATAAAAACAGTACCTATCTATAAGAAGATATACAGTTCTGAAAAAGTATACAATTTTGGATATTGCTAAAGGAGAACATTTTTGCTAGTCACATATAACTGGGCAGGATATAGGAGATAAGCAAGATCTTCAAAAATCATTAAAAAAACTTTAAAATTGCATGGTAAAATAATGAGACACTGATTAAACCTTTAAAAAGGTTAATGTGGTAGCAAAGTAGAGAATATTATAGAACTAGTTCAGACAAATAAATTAAAAATCTGTCACATTTAGTCTAGGTAGAAAATAAGACCCTCAGTAAAAGCAGAGATGCAGTAAGTGGAAAGTTTTAATCTGGTGTTTATTAACAAGGCAAGATTTAAAGTGCTTAGGTAATTGATGATAAAAGGGAGGGTTAGAGTGAAGGGGGAATCAGGGTTTAGTTTCTAATTTTGGGTGTGTGTATGGATAATGGCACCACTAACTGAGAAGCTATATCGGAGAAAATAGATTTGGAGGTAACATTATAAATATATGACATAGTAAGTTTGCAAATTTCCAGAAAACAAGTAGAAATATCAAAAGGCTCATGAATGAAGACTAGAAATACAGACCTCACAAAACATCATAAATATAGCAAGTACAATATATTTGTTTTTCTTTTTTTAATTCAAGGATAGTTATGTTGAGAGCAGGAAAATTTGGGAATTACACCAAAATTAGAAAATATTATTTGTTAATGAACTAAATAGGTTGAATTTTGATAGTATTTCATTGAGAGAAAGCAAATGAATGCCATATGAAGATTTGAGATTTCCAAAGAACTGGTGAAAGAATGACAAGCACGTTCTTTTTGCCTATTATCCAATCTTAGCAGTGGCATTCATTTGCTGAAGAACTCTTTCCACTTATATTTGAAAATGATCTAAGAAAGGACAGATCATTATTTTGAGAAAAAATAAGTAAAGGGACAAAAGAGAGTAAAGCAAAGAGGACAGATAATTTTTTTTTAAAGAATAAGTCTTTCTATAAAGTCCTACAAAGAATTCTCCATTGCAATATTTAAGATGACTGACAGAAGGGAAAAAAATGGAAGAAACCAGAAGCTAGCCAGTGAAAAGATGAATTAGCTTCCACCAAACCTGCCATAGTGACATTTCCCCAGCCCACACATGGGATGGACTTCGTTGTGCTATACTGCAGCTGAGGGGATGATTCCTGGGGGCAGTTTCAGTGTTCACAAGGTTTTAATGTCATGGTGGTTGTCCAGATCTTGTTAATGTTACTAAAGATTTTCCTGAGAGTGCTGCCGCAGCACAGCTGTCAAAAATATAGCCAGTAAGTTTAAATAATCAGTATGACATTTTACAAATGAGTAAAAGCCAAGATACTCAAAGTTCAGAAAACTTATCCTGAACTAACATTCTCAATTTTCTCAATGTTTTAACACTGAAAAGAAAAAAAAAACTTTATATTACTAGTAAAAATTTTAAAGTTGTTTCAGCATAGTTTTCTATAGCTAATTACGTTTAAAAATGAGTTTTTGCAAAGCTAATATAAGAAGTTTATAAGAAGCCAACCCTGTCAAATTGTCAAAATCTTGGACTTCAGATACCTGGCTATGATTGTTTTTCTGTATGACCTTATAAAGTTACTTAACTTTTTAATTTCCCCATCTGAAAAATGATGATATAAACATTAATTTATCCCTAGAACTCCAGTGGAAGTCAGGTAATGAATTGGAAAAGTTATTCTGAAAATTATAAAAGCACTTCATAAAATCCAATTATCAGTTCTATTTTCAGAGTTTTATTTTTTTTTCTCAAGGGCATTTGTACTAAACTATATGTAGCATGTATAATTAAACTGTTATGTTTCTTCTTATGTACAACCAGATGTGTAAGCACATGTTTGAACAAAGCAAGAAGAGGATTTTTTTAATGTATATTCTTTGAGACAAAAAAAGGCTATTCATCACAAAGTAGCTATAAGAAGTGAAGGATATTCTACATGGTACCTATATTGGAAAACATTTATTTATTATGGAAGCAATAGTGATCACTTTCCTCAGTTCTAAGCATACATTTTTGTGTCTCTGGAACTGAGATACATTTTACAATTGTTAGTATTTCATAGTTTATTGATAGTGTTTCTTCCTCTGTATAAAAAATAAAGTCTTAGATTAGATGAAAATAAGTACAATATGTTTAAATCATGCTTTCAAAGTGCTTTCTTTATTAATTCAAACTGAAATCCTATTCAATCAGAAAAAAATGATATTTTCTATATTTTATGAATACAAAAATACAAGATAAAACTATTAAGAATGAGTGGGTGTTAGTTCATGTCTTTAAGAAGAGATGATGAGTTGTAATTAGGCATAAAATTAATGGGGGACGGACAGGAAAAGGTGGGGGAGCCTTCAGACCCTAATGATAATCCGACTACTATAGAAGAAGGAAGAGAAATAAGGAGGAGTGTACTGAATGAGCCTATTACTGCAGCAAGGATGGAGGGAAATCAGGAGGTTGCCTTCTGACAGAGGGGCACCACATCTCAATGTAATGCGCCTGTCCCATTCATACCTTGCCTTGTTTAGTTACTGGCTGGGAGCTTCCTGGGAGGAGAGATTGGCTTTGGTGTGACCACAGTGGATGACCCCGAGATAGAATCTTTGGTCACTGTGCTTCCCATGTCCAGAAATATTAGCTGTGCATTTTTATAGCCACCACAGACAGTTTAGGCAATATGGTTTATAAGAAGTGGGACTATTTCATTTTTATTATAAAATCTTTTTATTTTTGTCATAAATAATAAACAGTAACTTTACTAATAAATTATATTTTACATCACATATAAGTTTATATTTCACACATGTTAAAAGTGTACCAGTATGGGAAGCCTCATAATTTTTAGTCTTATAGGAATACACTGTGAAAAATTTGCTCTGTTTTCAGCATTCATACTTGGGTGTTTAGTTGTATACATGGCCCACAAATCTGTCATTAGCAGTGCTGTGAAATGTGAAAAAAAAAACCAGCAGAGAATCAGGAAAACTAGCATATGTAGTATTTTTTCTGAGCACTCTTCTTGTGCTGATCTCTCTCTCTCTCTTTCTCATCTCTCATCTTTCATCTCCTCTCGTCTCTCTCCTTACCATTTCTCTCCCAATGACCCCTGGTAAATCATTCAGCCTCTCTTAGTTAAAATTTCCTTAAAAATAACATGAATAATAAGATTTTAAATAGTCTCATCCCTTGAAATTATGTTCAATCAATTGACTAAGAGTTTAGAGATAATTCTAGGTCATGATTAACAATACTAATGGAATTCTGAATTTTACAGAAAATGATGATGTTGGACCAGCTTAAGGGAACACACCAGGCTGATTCTACTACTTTAGATCCAAACTAGATCTATGGTTTCTAAAGCAAACTTTTATGCTTTATATCTCACATTCTAAGAACTCATCCATTGGTGGCATTGCCTCCTAATAGCAGGGGATTTGCACAGACTGTTATGTTTTTGAAAGGGAAATAAGCCTCTAATCTCTAGTTTAAAAATATATGTATTAAGTACAAAATAATAGAAATTAAATCAAAGAACATGGTTTCTTATGGTTTCAAGATGATTTTTTAGAAAAATCCCATTAATTGTTTTAAGGTAATTCTATTGACTAAAGTTAAAAGTATATTAAGAAAACAAAACAAAACAATGAAAGACAGCTGGAAGAATGAATAGACTGAAGAATAAATTTCATTGCATCTCTAAATTCTGGTTTTAAGACCACATAATTTGAACTTATTTTCATAATTTACAAATGCATTAACCAATATTATGAAGTGTTACAAATGCTATAAATTTACATTTCAAATAAAATATTATGTGATTTTTAATTCATGTTGTTTATTACATGGATTATCTTTCCTGATAAATAGGCCAATGAAATTGAAATAAATGATATAACTGAATTGATTTAACTTCAATCTCCATTGAAATGAATAACAAGTTATCAACCAAGTTACATAACTCTATAACCAAGTAACATAACTCTATATTCAGATAAGTTTTGTTCTCATTTAGCAAAATTATAAATAAAATTTGAAAATTTCTAAGGTTTACTAAGTTACGTACTGGGAAGAACACTAAGGCAAAGTGATATTCTTATCATATCACATCATATCAAGTGCACATACTATCAACATGACAAAGCTCATCTTAACCTTGATTACCTCATTTGAGATGTTTTTGCCAAGTTGCTCCACTGCAAAGTTACTATTTTGCCACCATCTCTTTCCATACTGTACTCTTTGGACTATCTTTGGAAGATAGTCTCTATGTAAAGCTGACATTTGGAGAAGGGGAGTTATGCTTATCCCCTTAAAGGCAGAGTGTCAACATAAATTATTCAGAATTCTTCCACAAGGGAGATTCGACCCCTGCCCCCCATTTTAGAGGGTGGTCACTCCCTCATTTTCTGGCTCTGTAAGATGTTCCAGGCTCATTTTGTATATTTCTTTCCTGTTCTAGAATCAGTCATTTCACCAAAAAGTCTGAGTTTCTCTTATTAAAGAAAGGAATTACAAACAAAATTCAGGTGCCAAGTGTGGTCGTTGTAACTGTGTGGCATTGCTCTTTGGCTGACAGAGCAAAAATATATATGTGTGTACACTAACCTCTGGAACATATACATATCTATAAATATTTTTGTATGTAATAATCTATACTTATTCTAAGGTAAATCTCAACACACACTGATGTGACCAATTTTGACCCATTACCATGTGGATGATTCTAGATTCCTCCTCTTTCTTATCTGAAAACGCCCAATCCAACAGGCTCCTACCATCCAATATCCATTTACTTAATTGTTCAATTCCAGTATACATGTGTAGTGGTTTCAGAATTATTAAACAATATTCCATGGGAATCACTTCTTTCAACTAGAGTCTAATGTATATATATATAGTTCTGTTCCCTTAACCTTACAGACTGTAATAATTTCCCAAATTCCTTAGGTCAGCCCTTTTCCCTCACCCTTTTCACTGAGAATGTCTACCTGAAGCATTGAAAAGATAGACACTACAGAAAGATATTTGGATAGGTAAATTTAAACAGCAAATAAAGGAGTTTTTCAAGGTATAATAGGAAAAACAAAAAAATCAAATATATAAAAATTAAAAGGAAATTTTGGATAGATTTTTAAATCTGTCCAAGAAGAGTACACCAAAGACACATTTCTATAAAGTATTGTATTGGAATGTTTATTTTTCTTTTAAGGATTTGAAACACTCTTTACCTATTAAGGGCTTTAATAGTTGGTCCTACAAATATTTTTATATCATTGCTTATCTTCTCAATAGTTTATACAATCTTTTTACATATACATTATTAATGTTTTCATAATGTCAAATTTGACAGTTCAGTTGGGCTGTCTGGATTTTATGCTATGCTTTGAAAAGGCTTTCCTACCATCAACACATTTTTCTAGTAGTTTGATGGTTTTAATTTTCCCATTCTGGTCTTTAATCCGCCAGTGAAGTTGTTAACATTTATTCTTATTTCTACAATAAATTTTAATGAAATAAGTAGTTTATTATACTGGGACCTTTAAAAATGTTTTTTATTCTTATAATCAAATGTTATTTTGTGTGAATGTAGCTTTTCTGTGATAAAATAAGTCTCTCTAGAATTCTGAAATCACTAATCTTTTTGTTTTTAGTTATTGTCGCAAATGATGCCAAAATAATTTTGTATTCGGTGCGCAACTAGATTTTCTTTCTTGAAGCTTATAGGGCTTTTTAATGTAATTGGTATTCAAAAATTTCATTGACATATGATTAGTTCATTCACAGTTTCTTTCCAAATTTAGTAGCCCTTTCTGATATAACACTTGTCTTTCTTCAACTCAGCAAAAAGAAAAATAATAATATGAACATTTAACCCACTACTCAAGTTATGCACAACAAAATGTGGACATTTTAAAGACTCAAATAGTATTATTCATAGAAGAGTATAAAACAAGAAAAAATATATTTAAAATTTTTAATACATTTATTTTTAAAATGGAAAACTACTTCAAGTTGGAGGGCCATCCATATAACACGTTTTATAAATTATTTACTGCCCTGTGCTTTTACCTTATTCAGGCCTCTCTGAATAGTAAACTTTCACCAGCTCTCCAGTTATTTCCTTCTCATTGTTCAAGCCCATCTGCTAACTTAATGCCCTGCATTTTCTCATTGCTAACACTCATCATGCTAGAGTTTGTCTTCAATCTATTTTTTAAATTAAATTATAAACTTTTCACAACTCTATTCCTAGTACTTATTACATTTCTGGAAGATTGCAGGTACTTCTTAGACCTTCATATTAAATACTGGAGACTTTCTTTAGTGGTTTTTGTGTGTTTATTTCTGTTATGAATGCATCTCTTTTTATTATATTTTATAATAGTTAATTATGATCATATAAGTTAGACATCACCTTAGTTTATTTGCTAACTTTCCTCTTTAATAGAGACTTACTGTCATAGAGACTTACATTTTCTTATTTTGTGATTCCTGTCTCTTTTTAATGATTTTAGCTGTTTATATTTTTAATTACTTTTCAAGAATTCCTCAATTTCTATTTATATTTTTGAAAAAAATTGCATCTTCTTATTTTCCTACACAATGTAAGACTATAGTGGGTTTGAACCCTATCGAACTTTTTATTCAATTTCCCTACTAATGGGCTTTAATATTTTATCAACCCTTACCTATAAAATGTAATCATTCTTTTTAGAACCTACCTTTAAAGAGTGGTTTTGAGAAAATCCTATCAGAGTTAACCATAATAACTGTTCCCATGTTTATTGCAGTACATTTTCGCATCTACGTTTCATTCTTAAATGTTTAATATTATTTATTTTAAATTTCCAAACATACTTTTTTAAACAAGTTTGGCTTTATTTTTTGATGGGCACACCAGGTGATATATTTTCTAATATGTCAATTACACAAAAATGTCTTTCTGCTCTCCACATTCATTACAGAGCACTCAGTTGGGCATAAAATAATTGGATGATGTTCTTTTCCTTTTAAAACACTGAAGACATTGTTCCCTTGTCTTTCACCGATTTAATTCACAAAAGAGAATTGTGAAGCCAGCTGGTTCTGTATTCCTTTGTAATAAAATATTTCTCCACTGGAATCTTGTGCAACTATAACTGCACACACACGCACACACGCACACACACACACATATGTATAAAAACCAATTATGGCAAAAATCATAAAAATTGTGGAATCTAGGTAAGATGTATAAAGGTTTCATTTTACTATGCCATTAACTTTTCTGTATATTTAAATGTTTTCATAATAAAAATTGTAATTCAATAATTTACCAAGATGCGTACAGGTGTGATTTATGCGAACCAAATAAGTGCATCATTCTGTATACTAAAGTGCATTTTAACTCAGAAAAGTTTCTGTAAACATTGCTTTGACTACTGTTCCAATTCCATACCTTGCTCTCTACTCTATAATAACAATTTTTGGATTGGATTTCAGTCATTTTTTCCCCTGTGTCATCTTTTACAGATTTTTTTAAAATTCTACACTTAGGGAAATCTTATTTTCCCTTTATATAACATTAAATTTTCGACCCTGTAGATGACACTTTTTTCTTTTACTTTTTAATTTGAGCTAATGTTTCACTCTTCTTGAAATCTTATTTACTTCTTAATCTCAACTTGCACTCTTTGCATCTCAAGTCATTTTCTCTTCAAGTCATGTCTTATTCTGAAACATTGTTTCTCCTTCTGACTCCATCATTTCATATGAATCCTGATTCCTATATTTTATTTTCATGCCCACACCAAACTTTCTAGTATGTTTTCCTTTAGCCTATTTGTTTAGAATTCTATATGCTACTGTGATGTTATCTTTTCTATTCTATAATATTTCATTGTAAGTAGTGTGCTTTTTCTTTCCTTTTTCTCCTTTTCAATACCATTATTTTCTGAAGGAAGAGTACTACAAATTGTAATTATGAACTGAATGTACAACCAAGCAGATTGCTTGTATCTTGTTCATTGTCCACTTGAATGTTTGAAGCCCCATCTCACATTTAGAGATGAAAAGCAAGCACACAGTAAAGGGGACCAACCTTCTGGTTTCCCTGAGAATGGTCTAGTTTTAGCACTAAAAGCTCCATGTCCTAGAAAACTTCTCTGTCCTGGGTAAATTATGACAGTCAGTCACCCTAGGACAACCTAGTGACTTTTTTTTCAATTGGTTTTTAATTTGTGTAACTGAGTTTCCCTCCAGAGTTGCCATACTATAGAATATAAGCAGCATGTAGTACCCTGGAGATGTAAGCTAATGTGATGGTGACTATAGTTAACAATACTGTATTATAAATTTTAAATTTGCTAAGAGAATAGATCTTAAAAGTTGTCATCATATAAAAAATTGTGACTGTATGTAGATGTTAATGTGGTAATCACTTCAAAATGTGTATGTACACTGTATCATTATTTTATACATTTGAAACTAATATATGTTAATTATATCTCAGAAAAAAGAGAAAATAAAATAAATAAAATAACATTTTATTATTAATAGTAAACAAATATAAAACAAGGAAAGAAAAACAAAAATAAATAAAAATACATGTGATTATTTTGACAATAAAATTAAAGAATTTTAGAACTTGATTAAGAATTAAACTATAAATTCTTCCCTGAATATTTGAATTACATAGTGGGCGGATGAGTCAAATACATTTCCTAGGCATATTCTTTTGAACTCTGTGTTGTGACAGAATAGTAAAGAGTAGCAATATTTACGTGGAACAGTAACGTGTATCATTTTACACACATCACATATATACCATTAATGGTTTCACACAAAACATTCCTGTTCTGACACATTCATTCCAAGATTACAGCATGTTTTCCCCTTGCCTGGTAGACAGAATTATCATGTTTTGTGTCTTTTGTGTATAGATACATATTGCATTTCCACTCTTTTTTTGTTGTTTGTTTTTTCCCTCTCCACTTTAACTTCAAATGACTAAGTATCTCTTCATCTTTAACAATTATTAACAATTATGCAGGCTAGGCATATAATTCAATGATCTCATCTATTATATTAGGACCACCATGCCAGGCTTCATGAAATGTAAGTCAAAGGCATTGCAAAATGCTTTTTGAATGTGAGGTTATAAATAATAAACAGAGCACATTTATAGTATACAGAGAGTAAATGAGGGGTGGACCTTTAAAAAAGTCTCACATTATTAAGATATTATCTGATATATGATGAGGAAAGAAAAAGAAAATGATATCTTTGTTTCTACTCCATTCCATTACAAACCTACCCTATTTTATGCATTTTAATGATATTTCTATTTAAAATAAATTTAAGGGCATAATTACAATTCTATTGAAGCACATCTAGAAATTCAAATGACAGTGCTATGACATGGTTATCACCGTGGTCAAATACCCTAATGGAAATACAATTTTTGATTGAACTTCTGACTTCACACAGCCACAAAACTATAGTCATTCTGCTATTTCACTTAAATGCCTTATGTCCCAGACGGGCACTGTCTGAAAATATTGAGTAGCATGAAACTCAACTCTAAGCATAAAGCTCTGCACACCCTAAAATAAACCATTTTTATGTCCAAAAAAAGCTAGAAATGAATCATAGTATTATAGAACCTAAAACTAAAAAATGCCCACTGGCCCATTTTATTCTCCTGGTGCTTTCACATAGGAAGCATAACTCCCCACGGAATAGTACCACGTGCTTCCTTCTCTTAAATTATTCAAATGATGGTCTTTCCGCAATTGCTTTCGCTTTTACAGTTGGAAAACCCCAGCATTGGTATATTTAACCCCTGACTTTTCTTTTTTTTTCTTTTTTTTTGGTTCCTGTATCTCTAAAACCAGGTGAATTCAGCGAGGATAGGGACTGGCTATCTTTTAGCACTTCCTACACTTTGCTTACAAGTAAAGGGCCAGAGTGATTTACCTTGAGAATGGTGTTTTATTACCATACTCTTTTTTAACATCGCACCAAAACTTAGAAAAAAATTCACTCTCAGAATTCCCCCTCCGAACACTAAGGTAGCATTATTTTATTTCTCTTACTTCATCACATAACCATTCAGAATTGTCTTAATTATCTTAAATACCAAAGCCTTCTTTAACCAGAAAATTACTTTCTAGGGTACCTTGCTAGAATACTAGAAACTGAATTAATTTTGCCTTGGTACTACAGGAGAAAAAAAAATTGTTAAAATTTGTGAGGTGGAACAGTGCAAAATTTTAGGTTGCCACCTATAAAACATAAACACAGATGGAAAAGCATTATTAGCCAACAAACAGAGTGGGACCCTGAGGCACTAGGAAGAGAAACAAGTGGAAAGAGTTTTGAAAGACTTTGAATATGAAGAAAAAAATCAGGGGTTCGAAAGAAATGGAAAACACATTTTGCCTATGGCATACCCTCTGTGTAATATTGTTTCTTACAGTATTTTAAAGGTTTTGACTAAGATGTTGATTTATATGCACATATATGCTTACTTGATAATATTTGGATTTAGGGTATTAATAAATGATGATTAAAGAAAACTGTGGCTTCCATGTGTGCCTAAGGGAAGGCTTGATGGACTTTCCAATAATTACCATTTTTGTTCTGATTACAGGAGGGAAGTTGAATTTTAAAGCAGAACACCAAAGATTTAATTAAATGTACAAGAGAAAGTTGATACTAAGTCATACAAGAGAAAGTAATTGAAGCATGTCCAATTTGATCAGAAGTCAAGAATTTCAGTAATAAGAAAACCTTATAATCATAAGATCTTATTAATACCAACACACTTGTCTTACTCATATGATAACTCTAACATTGAATTTTAATGAGAAGTATTCAAAACTGACATAGTCTAAATGATGTTTTCATAGGGCTATGAAATTGCACCTTGTTTTTGACACTTATCCAGGATTTATATTCCAAGTGTACTAACGATAGGTTGTTTTCAAAGCAGAAGGACAAGGAAATGGAAAAGAGAGGAAAGTAACAGGGCCCGAGAAGCCAATGAATTAATTTTCTTCATATTTTCTAGCTAACTATGTGGCTATTAATTTTCACAGTAGTCATTTCCATGTATTAAACTATATGATTCTTTGATCTAAAAATAACTAAAGAATTTATTAACTTCTACATAATTTTAACAACACCGTGGAAATTTTTTGAAACTTTCAGATGGAAAGAGCAGACCACGTTTATTACAGGCTCTTCATATTACTTCACGGTAAATATGTTATAATGATTACACACTCTGAGAGAGACTTGAGTTACTAAATACTAAATGATATACCTAATGAACATAATAGCCAGCATTCACTCATTGGTTAAACATGAACTGCTTGCTTATTATGTTCCACATAAGGCTTGAGTCATCAAAGATGCAGACAAAAGTAAATGTCTTCTTTCAAGGAGCTTTCCTAGGTTGTGGGTAATCAAATAAAGAATCTAAGGACTGGATTAGCACTAAGAACGTAGTAAGAAAAGTATGTAAGTCTATCCACCTGGGGCATATACACATGTATTTAAATAATATACCATATTTTGTTGCTTGTCTTTTTAATTTTTTTAAGAAAAGCAATAAAGTATATTTATTTACTTATTTTGTGATTTCTTTTTGGGGGGTATATTTTATTGATTATTCTGTTACAGCTGTCCCATTTTTTTCTCCCCTTTATCCCCTCCGCCCTGCACCCAATCCCATCATCCCCTACCCTCTTAGTTCATGTCTATAGGTTGTACATATTAGTTCTTTGGTTTCAGAATTTCCTATACTATTCTTAACCTCCTCCATCTATTTTTTTGTTTTGTTCTGTTTTCTGTCAACATTTTCCTGCCACCACTTTCCCCAGTCCCACCCAGTTGCCTGTTTAATTTATAAATTTTGAATCTGAACTATGTTTCAAAGGTTGAGCAGGTACTACTGGAATCATTATTGAGTGCTCACTGTCTAATTAAGACTTCATAATGCTATGGATAATTTTCTATAGGATGTTTGGTGTAAGTTCAACTCTTTCTACAAACTAGTGTAAGTTCAACTCTTTCTACAAACTAGGATTAACATATCACTGTGGAGACACCAAAGTGAGGAAACAGTGAAAAAGAAAATGCCAGTTCTTTCCAAGAAGAATTTTGATTTCTCTCAATCAGACTCTGTTCTTACATTCACATTATTACTCTAATTGTCATATAAAAGGTGTTGCAGAATTTTCAAAATATATATACGGCATGGACCCTGCATCCAATCTCACATGGGGAAGAAACTTAGCCCTAACCCTCACGGGCTTTGAAGAAGTCCCCTTGGTGATTCTGAATTGTGTCATGTGATCCCATTCTCCAAGTCTGAGAGAAAAACAAAACAAAACAACAAAAGAGCTACTAAACTAAGCCAGTTAATTTATTCTTGGTGGTATGTCTAAAATCTGAGCATCTACTATACGAAAGAGAATGCCCTGACAGGTAGTATGGGCAGTGGTTACTAGAGTATTTCAGATCCCCAGCTATGTAAGTTTAGGCAAACCACTGATCCTCTCTGTGTGCCAGTTTTCTCATTTATTTGACAGAGATGCTATCATGATAGAATCTTTTTTATGAGATTACAGTGGCAAATAAATTAATATGGGTAAAATAGTACCTGGTAAATAGTTATCATTATTAAAATTAGCTTTCTTCTTGTCAGATGTTGTGATTATTCATTGGCTAAACCTTTAGTAAGTATAAATTATTAGAGACATCACAGATGTAAATTTGATTTTTCACATATGTTTTCAATCATAGTGTAATCGAAAGGGATATTAATTAACTACTATTTATAAAGTGAGGCAGGTCCAGTTTAACGAGGTCTATTGTTTACACAATTTGGAGGATTCTCCTTAAAAATACAAAATTAGTCCTGGTGTAGCTAAGTGGATTGAGCACCAGCCTGCAAACCAAAGGATCTCTGGTTCGATTCCCTACTCAGGGCACATGCCTGGGTTGCAGGCCAGGTCCCCAGTGGGGGGTGCTTGAGAGGCAACCACACATTGATGTTTCTCTCCCTCTTTTTCTCCCTCTCTTCCCCTCTCTCTAAAAATAAATAAATAAAATCTAAAAATATATAAAATTATAAATTTAAATTGTAGTATGATGATGAATATTTATTTAGAATGGGAAAATAAATCATAACAATTAAAATATCAATAGCTGACATATGTCACAAACATTTAAAAATCCAGAAAAATAATGTGAATGTGTTTTTAATTTAGTTATCTGCCTGACACAATTTTATGATAGCACTTTTCCCTATAGTTTGGGGCTTAAAACTTTAACTTCATATAATAATGCTTTTTTAATAGTTTCTGTAGAGAAAGGGCTATTGATGTCTTTAACACAGCTGATAGAAACTTGCTGTATTATTATGATTATGATTATTATTATTATTGAGTTCTAAGATTTTAGGGTACAGTTGAGCATATGACTGAAGGAAAGAACTTTGTTTTAACCTGAGTGTCAGTCATTAAAAAACTATTTTATAGAGATCATTAATTGTCTCCATACATTTTGCACCTTGTACCTTCCTCATTCCTTTCACTCATCAAGACCTGGGTGTAATAGGACAGGTTGTTTATACCTCAGTATGACCTTTGGCCTTGTATCTCCATGCCACAATGTTGGATAAGTTGGCACAGCAGTTCTGGAAAACATTCCTACAAGGCAATGGTGAGCAATAAATTAACTGTGCAAAGAAGTCATTGCCAAATCACAAAGTGATTACCAAAAAAAAATGCTACTAAACCCAAACAAAATATGTCCCATACTTTCTCTTAGGCAGATTCCAGAAATGTCCATGGCTACTCCAAAGCTACTTGACACAGAAATTGAAGGGACAACAATCTCAAATGACTTTAGTAACTTACCTTCACACATTTTAGTAAAATTGTAAGACCATGTGAATACTTTGCTAGGGCCCCTGCCTGGGTTCTGGAAGGAACACAAGCAAACAAAGAGGCATGAAGGTTATACTCTGATTTTATGCAGGTAAAATCTTTACAATAAGAATTAAACATTTTTTAAATCTGTACTATATTAGCACTGACTGTTGCAAAAGATAATATTGATTGTGAATGCAATAAAAGTACATATTTCTTTATAGAATAACTAAATACACTTTTCTTTACATTTCACTTGAAGTTTTAGGGGAAAATATGCCCTATAATTGACAAGAAATGTAGATGCTTTCTTTTTCTTTTTGTTCTAGAAAAGCATGTATATATTCTGAATTAGAACAGCATCCTTTCAAAATACGTATAATACCTTTTATATAGGCCATATGCCTCTGGTGTGTTCCTTTGGTCTACTCCCTCAAAACCTTGGTTTATGGTTTTTTTCCTTAAAAAGAAACATTGGGGGCAGGTAGAGGGATTGAGCAAAAAAGAAAAGAAAAAGAAAAAAACTCAGCGAGACAGACAATAAGATTGATTGCTGGGTGGGTGGAGGAGGGTGTGGGGGGAATAAATGGTGATAGAAAGAGACTATACTTAGAATGGTAAACACACAATAGAGTGCACAGATGACATATTGTGGAATTAAGCACCTGAAACCTGTATAATTTTGTTAACCAATGCCACCCCAATAAATCCAATAAAAAGGGAATTAAAAAAGACAGTAGGTTATATGTATAAAATATTCATGATGCTTATTTATGATGTGTCATAAATAAATCATTTATAATTAAATGACTTTTCATATTAGAATTATGTTTCCTGCAAATATAATATAAATGGCTTCATTGATATCAAAGTATGACTAAATTTGGGAAGTAAATTATTTTCAAAAAAATTTGTTAATGAGGCTATTTTGATTAGGCACACCTCATTCAAGACACATCCTTTCATATTAGTTGTGATCAAATACATTGTCTTCACACTATTAAATACAGGAAAAAATAGTGGTTCATTAATTTGGGTTTGACCAAGATAATATAATTTTGGAAATAGGATTAAAAGGTGTTGTGGCAACTCTCTCATGCAGAAATACCTTCTCCCAAAGCAAATTGAGAAGATTTACCAACTGATGTACTTTACACACCTTTCCTGAAAAAGGTTTTTCTTTATAGTATCATCATTAATTTATTAATATAGTATCATCATTAATTTATTAATATATTAAATATATTAATTTATTAATATATTCTTTAAAACTTCAGGGTTCAAAATTTAAGACCGAATAAACATAATTATTTTCTGTGCTAGCATTAATTTCAAGTGTTCAATTAACTATTGCTTTGAAAAGCCAGGTGTGGGTCATTTTGCATTTTATAAGAGCCAAAAGGTGGAAGGCGCCGAGAGGCATAATTTACCACCCAGCCTGAAGAGCCCCGGCACTGCATGTAATAGTGTGGATCAGTTCTCAAGATGCCACATCCCAACTTTCTCCTGTTAGTGAACTCACCGCCTTATCACAGACATGCTGTATTAGAAAAGAATATTCTGCAAAATAATTATTTTCAGCTTTATGCTCTGAATCAAAATTAATCCCAGAAAAAAAAATGTGCTTAAAGCCACCTAAAGATGAACTGTTAAAAAATAATAATTAACACACATGCACACAAAAAAAGCTGCCTAAACAAGTTTTAAATAGCCATTTGGTCTTTTTAGAGGAAGATATCCCTTTTGGTTTTTCAGAACATTCTTCTCATTTTAAAACTAACATAAAAATCTGATTACTGTAATAGGACTACCTTGCACTCATCTCCTCTATATATTTCTGCACTCCCATCCGGATGGGCATTGCAAAATGGAGAACAGATGGACAAGAAACATACAGCATAATGAGGAAAACTGTGAATAGGAAACATCACTGTTCATAATCATGCTAAATAGTATGCATATAACTTTAGGTGATTTTCATTTGAATACTTTGGAAAATGAATGCCTTCCAAAAAAAGTTTCCATGAATATGTTCTCCCTCCATTGGAAACTGTCATTTGACACTATTAATGCAGTTTACCAGCAGAACATATTTTCTCTTTAAGATATAAAGGGCAATGGAAAGGCCAGCCCAAAACATATAAAATATGCATAAAGCTAATCGTGAAACAGGCCATCAGGAACCAAGTAGATCTTACAGATGCACTCACAAGAGCTCCTGGATTAAGGACATGAATGGTAAGTAGCTGTTGGGAAGTGTGATTTGGTGATGACAGCAAAGGGAAATGGGGAAATACATGGAGGAGACAGTAAAGAATGTGTGGAAGCCCAAACTTAATTGATTGTCCCAAGAGGCTTCTAAAGAGATGGAAAAAGCAGAGAAATAGGACATAGGACTTAGATGATTCCTTTTTTAAAAAAAAGATTTTATTCATTTATTTTTAAAGAGAGGGGAAGGGAAAGAGACAGCAAGGGAGAGAAATATTACTGTGCGAGGGAAACATCGATAGGTTGCCTCTCACAGGCCCCCAGCTGGGGACGTGGTCTTCGACCCAGGCATGTGCGAACCAATGACCTTTCAGTCCACAGGCCAGTGGTGAATCCACCGAGCCACGCTAGCCAAAGCTAGGTGATTCCTTCTTGAACTCTGTACCTTGTGGACATTTCTAAGAGAATATTTCACTCTACAATATTGCAAATGATTAGTCGATTTTTGTCCACAGTGTCTAGAATCACAGCAATCACATGATCACAACCACCTTCCTTTAGAGAAATTAGGTATTTCTATTTCATAATGTATGAAATTACATGATTGTAAACAATATAAAACAAAAATTTTCATAATTATCAACCAATCACCCCACTTTTTACATATTTTGTATGTTTAGAGGCCAGCGAGGGTTTCTTTCTTTTTTCAAGATCAGGGTGTGCTTTCTATATCATACCACTTTACTTATAGATTCTTTCTAGAAGGAGGTTTTATGTTTAGGGAATGTGCAACATTATGATATCATGACATAGTAATAATAACATGCCTTGTACATAGTTTCCTTGTACATTAAACTTTCTGAAGAGCTCAGTTTCTATTTTGAGCACTAATTCAAGAACCTAGATTCTCCTTTTTACCATTTTACTCTTAAGTAAATACTATAAGCAAACTTTTAAATTATACTACTTTAGTACACTAAAAACTGCTGTATGTCAAAAGCGAAATGCATAATTTTATAATTATTCCATAATGATAACTAAGTAAAAATGCATTTTGCAAAGCTGTCCTAAAACTTTTACATATACATTCTCAATTAATCCCCCAAAATGTCTTGGTGAAGTGGTATTGCTCCTATTTGCTTTTACACCTAAGAAAAGTGAGATCTGAAGAAGTCAGGTGACAACAGTAGTATGTGGGGTCTCTTGATTTGAACCCACAGTCAAGCTGTAGTAGAGTTTAGCTCTGGACCACCCTGTTATTCTGCTTTGACAGGGTTTTTGTATATATATTATATCCTGGGAACCATTCACTTCCCTTTACATGTATTAATCCAATCAATCCTTGCTCAACCCTATTAATTAGGTACCATTATTATACTCATTATATATATCATAATATATATAATATTATATATACATATATATTTTTATGAACTGAGGCTCTGAAAACTATATGATTTGACGAAGTCTAACTCATAAAGAGAAATGTCAAAGACTTCTGTAAATAGGAGAAAACTTACCTGCCTAGTCTTGTGCCTTAGTCTTGGTGATCCAAAGCTGGTTAGATGTAGCACTAAGAGGTGAAGATAAACTTCCTAAGTCCCAGTACGGTGCTTTCTCAACTGTTATTCAGTACAGACATGCACCCATTGGGCTAAGCCCACCAGAAAGGATGCTGCTTTTCTCATCTTCCTAATTTATGCAATAAAATCTTGAATCTCAAATGTGTCCTATAGCTCAACTGTCCACAGATCTAGCTACCAGAAATACCCAAATCATTTTATGCAGTTACCGGATTTGGTAAAGATTTAAAAATCTTAAAAAACAAAGAAGTATGTAGTTTATTGTATAGTTACAGTGCTGATATACACAGTAATAGATACAATAGGTTGTGTTCTACTAATAAGCTTCATCCAAACTCTCCTCACTCAGAATTGGAGAACCCTGCATGCAGCTGGAGCTGGAGGCCGTAACCTGCCTTACGCTCTCTGGCCACCGTTTGCCCTCACTCTCTGCTCTCCCTTGGAATGGTCGTTTCTGCATATCACTCCTTTTATTACTAATTGGATAAAAAATAGATGCTGTAATTTGCACTGGTTCAACGTTGAGACTTGTACAACAGCTTGTACACAACGATTAATTAAATATCAATTTAACTTGAAAGACATTTTCATTCAATGATTCAGTAAGAACTTCACCTTCAAAAATGCCTGTCCATGCAGTGACATGGTTTTCTACTAGTTTCACTTCCCTGTGCGGTCTAGGATCTGTCCGTGGTAACAATTGTACTGGCTTTCTCGGGAGAGAGTGATACTGAAGTCACAACAGCTATGAGAAGAAGTAAAGCAGCTGAAATAAAAACCCATGGTGCAGTTAACTGGAATCTGTAGATTTAGCCAGAATTTAGAGAATGGTAATTTTTTTCTCAACTAAGAATTTTTAATAAAAAGAAAGAAATTACAGACTATAAAATGTACCATAAAACATTTTCAACTAATTAAATGCAGCCTAATATAACATAAAATATGCATGCTTATGTATGAGATATTCACTTGATGAGTTTGAAACTAATAATTATGTCACATGAAATGTTTAACCCAAAGCCAACTTTTACTCACATTCAACTTTTACTCACTCACATAAAGCAACTTTAACTGCCAACTACATCTCAGAGCCCAGCTTGGAGCGGCTGACAGCAGATTGGTGTGGTATGTTACATGTGGTGAGCTCAGGATTTACGAGGATTTCTGAAACCAGACAATCACTAGAATACAGTGTAAATCCCTGTAGGGTACACTATTTTACAAAGTCTGCAAAGTAAATTTATCCTGTGTTCTAAGTAGTCAATTCACATAATTTGCAAAACAAACAAAGCATGGAAAGTTTAGCTCTTGTGAAATAACCTTAACCCGTGACCAAATGTACATAGTCCAGGTGTAAACACTGCCGTGTGTGTCCTGGAGGGCACTGGGCGTGGGGTGTTGTGTTGGAAACCTCTGCTACATTTTCTATTAACTCTCTGTCTTCCCTTTGTCCTGCTCAATTATTCACTGAGGTTGGCTCCACATGGGGCTTGACAGGGAAGGCTTCTAAGAAAAAATAATAATGGGAGCTATTCCCTCAGCAACAGATCCACAGAATTCTTTTAGAGTAGTATTTTGAAGGAGGGTGAAATGTCCAGGGGAAAACATGTCCCCAAACTTGTTACATGGGGGCTTCCCAGCAACTCCCTCTCGTTTACCTTTACCAGTGTCTTATATTCAAGTCTAAATAGATGTATAAATATTTATTTTGGGGGCTAAGAATAGCATAGGAAATTAAGAAGCCAAAGAACTGATATGTATAGCCCATGGACATGAACTAAGAGGTGTGGGGATGATGGGATGGGGTATAGGGTGGAGGGGATAAAGGGGGCAGGAATGGGACAACTGTAATAGCATACTCAATAAAATATATCCCCAAAATTTTAAAAATGTTTATTTTGTTTGGCAGCTTATGAGATATGATACAGTCTACTTCTTAGTGCCTAAGGTTGTCCTTACCATTTCTCTTTTTCCTTATGTTCCTCTTTATTTTTTAATTTTTATTTTGAATTATTACTTTAGTCTTAGTGAAAATATATATATGTCTGCATGGAGTGGAGGGAGAGAGAGAGAGAGAGAAGAAATTGAAAACGAAAACTATATTTTAACAAGTTCTTCAGGGGATTCCTGCACATGCTAGTTTGAGAGTCACTGCCCTAGATTTCTAATCTCATATCTCCTTACCCTGTGGTGAAGTGGCGCATCTCAGTTTAGTTCAATTCAATAAACCTGCTTTGTATATTTGTTATCGATCAGGAATTGTTTTATGTGTGGTATATGCATATATCTGAGGAATAAATGATCTCTATCTTCAAGGAAATCACATTTAAAATTCTATTTCAAGCCATTATGTATTATCACATTGACATCTCTAGACTCTTTAAACAACACAATTGCATGCTTTCCGTCTACATAAGAAATCCACCACTGGGAAGTAATTTCAAAACAAGCCTTTCATGATCTCAGTTATAGTTCAAGATTTCGAAGCAAGTATGTCAACAATGTATCTTGACGTACTTTTATGTATTTCAGATACAAAATTCGGTTTTAGGCATGACCCCCAACTGCTCGTCTTATCTCTGTATCTTATGAAGTTTGAGGGGCTGAGATCACAAATATCTCCCCAGGGCCCAGAGGCATCACAATTGTTTTATTTCAAATCCTAGTGCAGAGAAGTGGGTTGCGGAAACACTCTTCAGTCTTATATTTTCAAGGAAAATGTTAATAGAAAACTTTATAGCTTCAGTTGAATAAAATTGATTTTGAAATGTAGACAGTTATTTCAATGATGTGTCTGACAAAGTGCTGTCAAAATACCATCAGAATGTTTAAACTGCATTTTCCAACCTTACTGTTCATAAGAAACATGGACAAAATACAGGCAAAGTATCTGCTATTATTAATTAGTCAATATAAGATTCATTGTATTAAGAAGTATTTAAATTACAAAATAAATAACACAGAAGGGTCCAAAGTTTAGGGCTGATCACTTTTCAAATGTGAAATCTTGGAGTTTTGATTGTATTATTCTCGAATTAAAACATGGTTTTCATATTAAATTCTCCCTTTTTATTTCTTTCAATCATTGGACTTTATTGTCAGACACCGCATTGTGTCCTGTCATCCGACGTTATGTAAAGTAAGCTGTTACTTTTTTTTCCACTTCAAAACAATTGCTTCATACCGCTATGGACTTGACTTCTTGTGAAATTCCAGGGAAATCGCTAACTCACCGCAGCCATGCCATGTGTCTTAACTAGGTTCAGCCCTCTTCTGAGAGCATGCTGAGCGCGTTCCATCTGGCAACGCTGAGCTGTGGCCCTATTTCTGGCAAAGTAATCACTCAAGTGAGCCAAGAATAAGGGTCTTAGAAGGAGCTGCCTGTGCGTCAGACTAAAAGAAAGTGATGAGTATATGAAGTCTCCCAGTGGGTAGAGAACTATTCCTAAATTATTCTGGCCGCCTTTGCAGATGCATAGAAAGTCCTTTTCTTACTTTTTTCTCACTGGGCTCTGCAGCTTTCACACAGGAGACCAGCTGTAGGAGTGCATTCAGCTCATTTGAAAAAATACATTTGAACCACAGCCTTTTCATTAAAGTCTAATTTATCTTGAACATTCTTCTAAAATTTTTAGACACTTAAAAGTGCCAGTTTTAATCTTGGTTTCTATTAACTAAGTAATTAATTTTATAATGGATCCATTTTACCAAGCATAAAAAGGATCACTGTATCCTATACACTGTGGAAGAGGCATGTAGGACAATGAAATTGTACTACCACTGGTTATCACAGAAGTAGTACTAATAATAACTAACATATGTACTTTGTATTTCAGCTTGGCTATATTCTTTTGTTAAAATGACATTATAGGTATGTATCGTTATTAGCCTCAGTTTAATAACTGAAGACATTGAGGCTTGGGCAGGTTACAGACCATAAGAAAGTGGACAGAGCTAGGACATAAATGCATGGGAGGTAAAAGAAACACATCCCATTGAAAACCCACATACACTACCTGAATTAATCCACAGACAAACCTGCAGAATACAATCTTGTACCATATTTGTTATGCTCAAATCCTCCTCAGGTTAAATAACTTTCCCAACAGTACACCCATGAGTTTCTGATTTACACCTTAGCAAAACTCCAAACGCCATGATTAATCCGTAAAGGTTGCATTTAACAAGTTTCTTTCTTAGAAGGAGTAGCAGGAGAATAAGGAGAAAAGGGCAGGAAGAGAAGAGGAAGCTACTTAATCAAGAGGGACTAAAAGATTTTCAGATGTTCTTTCTACCATGCATCACGTATGTCATGAGGCCTCGGCAACACCGCAGTTATGACATTACTGAAACGATGACCATTTTCCAGGTTTCTATCTAATCCATCTCTCTAATCTTTCACTGATGTGTACAGTAATGGTGGAATATTGCAATATCAGTCTGGCACTATTTCATCGCTAAGCAAACATCTCCAGGATTATTCCCCCACAGGGAAAAGCCACATTCACATGATACTTTTACTCAACCTCTTACATTCTCACTAAAGGTCATTTTGCCTAAAAATGAAGACCACTCCCATTCACCAGAAAGTCATATCAAAAAGAAAATTGTTGAGTCAAATGATACAATGTATAGAACTTTATGCTTTTCATTCTATCTACTTATATCCAAACCCTAACTACAAGCTCCCAATTGAAATGTACACTGGTTTTACACTAACTTTATATCACCTTTAGAGATAGCTATTTAAACTTATGCTGTAAAAAAGTGATTTTTAATTACAAATATTTGAGAAGTTGTTTTGTAATCAAAATCACAAAAATGTTTTAATTAACAAGATTGGTTTTTAACATATTTTGAAAAATGAATGGATGCTTCATTTTATTATCTCACATAAAAATGCACTTAAAAGTCTCTGAGGGCTTAAAAGAAGCCAAGAAACTTGCTTACTGGGCTTTCTTTTTTTTTTTAATCATTTTTATTCATTACTATTAATTCATTTTGGTTGCACTATTAGTATTACTTCTTAAACTAATGATTTATTTACCCCACGCAACAAGCAGTGGGACATATATTACATGAAAAACAAGCCCCGAGGCGATTAAACTTAAACCACAAGTCTCCTTTGTCAAGGTCAGATGATCCAGTTGGGAATGAAGACTGTGGCAGAATCAAGCTGTAACATTCTGAGGGTTGTCACCTGTTCGGTTAAGACCTGTCCTTAAAAATGCACTTCAATTATGTCACATTTTACTATATATGTATTTTTTCCTATTAACTTTTATTTCTTAGAGACTAGCAGGGTACAAATTAAGTATCATCAATTTCAAATTTGGAGCCCATATTGATATTTTAAAATGAACCAAATTTATATGTATTTATCTTAGATTCTTTCATTTATATATCTTTATTTTTCTCGTTGACATTATTACAAAGTCCCCAACCCCCCCCTTTTGCCTACCTTCACCAAGCTCCCAATTCTCCTTCCCTCTGGCCATCGCCACCCTGTTATCTGTGACTAAGTGTCATGTATATATGTTGATAATGTAACAAAACCTTAGCTTACAGTAATCACTATATAGATGCCTAAAAAAACACTGAAATTTCAAAAATATCGGTATGATTCAGATGGGTCAGTTTAACCTAAAAATTTTGACTTACATATTCAGTTCTCCTCCAAAAATAATAGGTCAAGAGAATGTAAGCCATCCCTTAAAAAAAATTATCCGAAACAGTTCCTCAACTTCCATAGCTTGGGAGGTTCACAAACATTTGGAATCACAATACTCTTAGTAATTTCTTCATTGCCTGTAGTAGGCCAAAAGAAATACCCAGCAGCTCCATTTCCTTAGGAGCTAATACCAAACAGCTTAATATGTATTTATATCTTAACAAGTTAGTAGGCTTTTGGAAAAAAATACACATAAATTGGAAGAACAAAATAATATTTTTAGTTCATTCCTAAGTAACCACAATTACTTACAAATTGGATATGTGCACCTGTTTGGCTCTGCAAGTCTTTAAGTCAAGTCAAATGTTTGCAAGCTCATTTTCTATTTCACATTGATTTTCATATGGTGCTTTTTTTTTTTTATCATGCAACCTCAGGAAACACAATTTAGCAAGTTATGATGTCATCAGAAGACATGTAGCCCAATGTAATGTTGACATTGTTAATAGCTCAGTTCACTCAGTGTCTGACAGATGTTGAGTATGGTGTTTTCCTCGAAAATCTAAAATATCTCCCGCAAGTTTGCTGCAGCTCTTGAGAGAGTACCTCAATGCATAGTTTGGGAAGTGTGGTTGTAGACTATGACTTCATTGCATATAAATATATCCCAAATAACACTAGTTTTGCTTTTTTTAAGCTGTTGTTTTACTACTACACTCACTAGTTTCAGCTTACTAACCTTTCCTCTGGCCATACGCACAAAACCCTGGGTAAGGGAGGAGGCTAAGAACAGCACACAGCTGGCTCCAATCGCTCCTTATTGGACTGAGATGTGAGAAATAGCAAACACTTCAAGGCAGTGGAGCAGTGCGCCTTGATTTTCTATGAATACCCAACAATTTCTGGAGTTTTCTTTTAAATGTATTGCTGGTTGTGCAGGGTTCCAGGGAAATATATTTGATAGGTCTCTTATCTATAAGAACATTTTGATTGCAATGTTAATAATGCCATGTTGGATATAATGAAGTATCAATGAATATTCAGAATAATGGGTGAAGACATGTTTTCATATGAAAACTTCCTGTGTTCAGTTTATTCTCCAACTGGTGCACGTGGAGGTTGTTTTGCAGTGTCCAGACAGTATTTCTTCCCATTAATGTCCAGGAACTATTTTTTATGGTTATTATCAAAGGCACCATCCTGGCTAATTTCATTATTTCCAAGAGAAAAAGGCAGCCATACCGTTAGTACTCACGGTGTCATGAAATGATGCAAAGCCTCCTGCCACTACAGTTTCTGAATACCATTTATTGAACAGTAGCTGCGTCATCACTCATGAATCTTCATTTTCTGTAATACTGCCCATGAATATTGGTTTTCAGTGGCTCTTTCAAGCATTGTTATGATACTATACTTTGTTGATGATGACAGCAAATGCATCACCATAATTTATCTTATGCATAATATAAAGAAGCATATGAAAAATAATTTATTTTCTGGTCAGGTTAAATTTATCTGTAAAAATCTGTTGACATAAATGTAGAGGAACACGTTTCCTAGTCATGCCTCCTCCTGGAATCATTAGTCAATAATCAATGGATTCCTAGAAAGTGATCATTTTCCAGTGTTGGCTGTACTCCGACCTTCCGCACACTGAGGAGGGTGTCAATCAGAGGGGCCTGCTGAATGTGCAGAATGACAGTCTCAGAAGTCATTGACGGAGGTAGGCCTGGACAGCCCAGGCATTTACTGCCACGTGGCCTACAGCTGATGGAGGGTTCTCCCTGGCTACCAGCAGCAAGGGTGGGTGGAGGGTTGGGCATGGGATAAAGCTAAGACAAATTAACATTGTACACCATTTCAGTTAAAAGCTGTTTAGGAGACATTAGGTAGGACATTTACCTTTAGATAACAACACCAGGCAGCACATAAAAGTAAAACTTGGCTGAGGTGGCTTTTGGAATTGTGAGTGGTGAGTGATATTCTCTCCGGGTCTGTTTTTCAGCGACTGAGCCCTTGGAAGTAAGCAAAGTGCTATTGATCCTCTTTGGGCAGGGGGCCATCCTTTCAACATTCTTTCCCTTGGGATTTCTTTGAAAGCCTTACCCCAGATATATTCATCTGCAAAGTTAAATACATCACAAAGGTCCCCCTTTTCAATTTCTGTCTCACTGCCATCTGTAAGATCAAAAACAAGACATTATCATTGTTTTGCTCCTGGGTTATATAAAGTTCCAGAGTATTAGTAAAAATTGGTGAAGATAACTCACTCTGCAGTAAATTTTAATGAAACTCTGATCTTCCAAAGTATCATCATCTTGATGGAGACCTTCCATAAAGAAAAGAAAACAATAGAAGTGAAAATTATAAATTCTTGCCAGATAACAATATGGTTTATGAGCATTCCTACATTATATATTATTTTGCCAATTATCCTGCTTATTTTGTTTAGTTTTTTCTGTGTATTTCTTATATGGATAGGTTGAAATATTTGACATGAGTCATGATACAATGCAAAGGTATTTAATTGGATGCCAGGAGACTTGTTTCTAGAACAACTCTCCATTAATTAATTGTGTACCCCTGTGCCAATCACATTTTATAAAGCTACAACTCATTTTTTGAAATAATTAAATTATATAAACTCTAAGGCCCCATTATATATTAAAATTCTATGGTTTTTAAGTTAATAAATAACTGTGACTTGGATTGTCATAACCCAATTTTATATCATGTTGGCCACACCTTTCATTGTTTACCTCTCATACATTTATGAATTAAAGAAATTAAACCCATTCTAGACAGTTGTTAAAATATTGTTATCATTCACATTAACCCCTCCCCAAAATAGTGAGAATGGATTTAACATGACTAATGTAATCTGAGGCAATTAGAAGATTCTTAGCCATATTACAATAATATAGAACTAAATAGGCCTAAGATTATGCAGGTTGATACTATTCCTTTTCTTCTTATTCTTATGACATAAAAACAGTTTTACCTGGTAACTTAAAATGTTCAGTTCAACTTATTTATTGATATTTTAGTCTTCTTTTAAGAGTAACACATGTTTCCTCCATAACTAAGGTCAAAGATGAGAGGAACTTGGAACAGGCTGGTGGATGATTTTCTTTTTTCCTGCTTGCTCTTCCCCAACCACACATTAGCATTGAAGACTCTAACAAGGTCAAAAGGGATTTGAGAGAAAAGGGAAAAAACAGCTGATGAAGAGGTGGTTTGTTTTTGGCTTTGTTAAATTGTTTTCCAGTTACTGATAACTATTTTACCTTCAGTCGCTATAAATTAGTCACAATTTTGTAGGTTTAGCTTTATTTTTGTAGTGTGTTCTGGGAGAGCAAGTCCGCTGTGGCCCCAGCCATCCCTGCGGGTTCTGGTTGAGTACGCCGGTCGGAGGCTAATTCCGTAGGTTACGAAGACCACAAAGTAAATGTCTGTTTGCCCTAAAAGGGAGGGCCCTGGTCTGTTCATTGCTGCTACAATGTTTGATGTAAAAAGAGGAAAAAAAAAACCCAACAACAAATCCTCTGTCATTGGCCCCGTGTTCCTCTCCTGTAAAGCAATGCAGGAATGATAAGAGGACCAGCACAAGAATGCTGACACTTAGTTGCTTTTGCTGTAAGTCTTTCATCTCTGATTCAAAAATCTCCTGTCTTTTGTCACTTTCCATGAAACTGTGGCCAGTTCCCTTATCTTGCAAGTAGGGAAAATTCCACAGTTCTTCCAAGTTCATGATAACGTTTGGCAATAAGAACAGGCTGCTGACAGAGACATGGCTTTCTGGAAAAAGAGGAAGACCTGCGCCCCATTGATCAATTGATGGGATCTAAGGGGAGTTCTTGGGAATTCGCACCAAGTATGTTAACTAAATTATGGTCAAGTGTGGTCAAATAAAAAATAAATGTTTCTCTACATTGTTGCCTGTTAATGAGGAAGACTTAAGCAGTTCTTAAATATTTAATTGGTTGTGATAAAAATAAAAGTTTAAAAACCCTTCCCAAATGTTAATAAGGAAAAAGAAGTAACTAATTTTAGTTATGCATTACTCAAAAACACAGTTCAAAAGAGATAACTATTTACTTGGTTATCCTTCATTCATTAATTTAGCATTTCACAGTCATGTGCATTTTCAGAACTGTAAGCTTAAGAAAACCACTATCTGATTAAATACTTTCTCTTATACTATTGACTAATAAGGTCTAGTTTAAGATTAAACCTCGAAGATAGTAGGAACTTATTAGTTACCATTTTGTAATTTACATCAATCATGTGAATCAATTTTAATCTATGCATTTTTCATATTTCCTGTCCCCTTTTCTCCAACTACACTTTACCACATAGTAGTAAGAAGATTATTATAACATATAATAAAAACATAATTCTGCTCTTCACAAAGTGCCTATTTCAAAAGCAGCATAGCTGTTTTTATTAAACATTACAAGAAAGAGCATATGCCATGGTAGGTTAGGAAAGGAGACTTGAGTAAAAGACCTGAGTAGGAATTGGAATTTCCATAGTAGAGAGTTTATTCTTAATGAGTAGTTACTGTATATCAGGTATTGTTCCAAATGTTTAACATTGTGATTTAATACTCACAATGATGCTGTGTTTAGGCTTCAGTAATTACCCCATTTTACCAAGAAAAAAAATAAGAAATCGAGTTCCATTAATTTGCTTCATGTCACATAGCTCCCAGCACAAACCCAGGATACCAACCCCCGCAGTTTGAATCCAGCCATTTGTGGTTGTAGCCAGTATGCTACATTAGGTAACTTAACTTTTCTATGTCTGAGTTTCCATATGAAGGAAAAATATCAACAGGTAAACACTGAAATAGTCCTTTTAGGAATAAGTTTTCTTATGTCATCAGAAGAGAAATCACATTTAAAAAACACATTTTCAAGTTAGTCAAAGATTAATTTTCTTCTAAAAACAGGGGGGAAATTCAAGATTCTCAGTTACATTGAAGATAGTGAAAACTGCTCAATAACAAAAGTATTATTTTAAATTTGTAATGTCTCTTTTGAAGCAATTAAAGTTCATAATTTTTACTAAGCAATAAAAGAGTGAAAATATGTGATTTGTTATGACTTTTATTTTCTGGTTTTTTCTTTGGTTATAGGTCAATGCGTAAACCTTGAATGTTATCAGGAAAGGTGTTGCTCTGTTCCTTCTTGTTCACAAAGCTATTTTCTGGGTTAGGCAGAAAGCACACAAGCCCTCGGTTATGTGGCTAGTATGATAACAGTGCTCTCATTATTAGAGGGACTTACTGAGAACTATTGATGTCAGACCAGACGCAAAAAACAGAAATGAAGGAGCCAGAAATTCCCAGAAGACAATTTAATTCATTATTCAAAAGCATTGTGTATGATTATTTCATTATTACTGGCTTAATTCAAAGGTATTACTAATGTTTATTTAAAATGCCATTAAGAGTTTTGGTTCTTGATTTGTTCCATTTTTAATCATTTAACATTTACTGGACACCCCTATTTCTGTTTGAGACACTGTGCTTGAAGATTTTCCTCGGTCTTCACAGAATCTACAATCTCGGGGGATAGACAGACCAGCGATCACCGTGTAATGTAATGGAGTCGATGCAATGACGGTGAGCAAAGAGCACCAACGAAGTGCTGGGTGTGAGCGTCCCAACTGGTGCCGGAATCAGGGCCCTCTGATTGATCACAGCACAAATACAATGGTCCCATGTAGCCCGTGGCATTCCAGAAAGGAAAGTGTAGATCACAAAATGTGTACCTGTGGATGTACTCAAGTCAAAATTTTGTGGATGACACAGCTTTGCAAATATGCATTTTTGCATCAGATATTGAAACAGATTAAAATACATTAGAAATATACTTTAGGATAAGAATCTTTATATTCCTGAAATTTCAAAACTGCTTACAGACTTTGTAAGCTTTTGATTTTACAGTAAACAGTCAGGGTGAGCATATTTTATAAATCTGCTAACTTCACTGAAAAATTATTCAAAGGTTAATGTCTTGGGAAGTGTTAAGCACAAGGAAATTAATATTCCCCAAGTGAGACAACTTCATACACATCAGAGCAAAGATGACTCCAAGATCCCGTATCTCTCTACCTTTTTTCAATATTCTTAGGATAAACTCCTGAAAAGGAAATCGCTAAGGGTCCTGCTACATTTTACTGTATTCTACCTTGATGGTTGAATAAAATACACTCCCATCAGAAGTGCCTGTTCTACCCACTCCCTCAAATTCTCACAATACGTTGTTAGCATTAAAATATTTTAAGAAATAAATACACCCACCCTCGAAATTCCTCACTTCAATTGTATGTTAACACAGCCTATTTATTTTTATTGTTTGGGGTCAAAACCAAAGGTTACATCTCAGATCCTGAAGTAAGATATAAACCACCAAGACTGTTTGGCCAACACTCAAAACTGTGGCATTTAACCCTTAACCTTTCCTTTCTGTAAAACATTTTCTCTTTTTATCAGAATATTAATCTCTCCTTGTTAGCTACTTCTGCCTTCTCGGTATAGTTAACCTTAATTTATAGTGATACTGTCAAAATACTTCTATTTTAGCTTTTAGAGCAATTCCAGCTGTTTCTTTTTTAACAGAATTTTGTTTTTACTGAAAGAGTATTCAAATTAGATAAAGTTAAAAAGGAACCAGAGAGAGTTTATTTTTTATTAGACAAAAGTTTTGCATTTTTACACAATAGAAAAATACCATTTTAATTTTATTTTTAAAAGGTAAGTAGTCCAGTTTTTCCTAGCCTAATTGAAATGCATTGCTCAATATAGTTAAGACTAAATGCGTTCAGCAGGGCATGAACTTGATTATTTCATTATTGTTACAAAGATGACTGCTGAAAACTATACCAAAGAATTTACATAAACTTTTCACACATTTCCTCTACTTTTCAAATATGTATCTCAAAACTTGTAGTACAGTGAGCCAAAGATCCACTGTAATTTCAACAAAAGGGTGAAAATATGTCAAGAATTATTTGGGTATGGTAAATGCATACTTCAGAAATATTGCTTTTAAGTGTTTGGCATACTACAACAGTTTTAATAAGAAATTGGCTCTATAAGTCCTACAGGCTGGTGAGTGTATGGTTTGCATTCTAAATTTGCTTCCATGTATGCTTGTTTCTTGGTCTATTAGTCACTCTTTTGTGAAATATATCATGATTATAAACAGCTTCAAATAAAAAATACAGTGGCTACATATTTCAAGAATTTGACTCTCCAACTTCAGCAGTCCAACAAAAGCAAAGCCCTCAAATCCTCAATTATCTTTTTACATTTCTCTTCCTAAGTCGTATTTATCTTTTCCACCACAGGTGATCCTGACCTCTCCTCTAGACTGTGGCAATGCTCCCTCACCTGTTCTACCAGCGCTCAGTCTGTCTAGGCCCTCCTTCCTGCATCTCAGTTCATATATACCATTGATGAATTATGAAATAGTTATGATTATGTTATTGAAAATCAAGTTTTTAAAGTTATAATTTACATTAAATAATATACCCACATTTTAATTGTCCAGTATAGAACAACTATATACACATTTAAAATACAACCACAATCAACATATGATAATTTTTACAATTCCAGAAAGTTTTCATGTCCTTATTTATTTCATTTTCTGCCAAACTCTGACCACAGGGAACCACTAAGCTGACTTCTGCCACAGTAACTTATTTACACCTCCCCTAGAACTTCACATCGATGGGTTATACAGTATCTACCTCTGGCGTCTTTGGCTTAGCATGGTGTTTTGAAAGTCATCCCTGTGGTGGTGTAACCGTGCAGCGTGGGGTTTGACCACTTGTCACCATGATACATGACCCAAAGATTTGTGTTGAAGGAACCAGATTTTTATTAACAGGGTTCCAACTTTGGTGGAGGGGAGGCTGAGAGCACTCCTGCTCTAAGCCCCTTTCTCCCAAAAGACCCAGAACTTCTCTTGCTCTCCAAAAGATTACAAGCCAAAGCCTCACCCAGAAATTCCCCATTCCCCATGTGGGTAGCAAGGGCCAGAGACCCAGAGCATCATTTGTTGAAAAAATCTATTCTTTCTCTGTAAACTATCTTAGCACCTTTGTTGAAAATCAGCTGGCCATATCTGTATAAATCTATGACTAGACTATTCTGTTTATCTATGTGTCTATCCTTATGACACATTCTCTCCATCACTGTAGCCCCATAATAGGTCTTGAAGGATGATACTAAGTCATCCTATTTATTTTTCTTCTTCAATATTGTTTTGATTTTCTGGTTCAGCTTGTCAATGTCTACAACAAAGTTTGCTTGCAGTTTTGAAAGAGATTATACTGAATATATGGGTCAATTTGGACGAATTTGATACCTTAACAATATTAATTTTTCTAATTAATGAATACCCTACCACTTTTTTAGTTTCTAAATTTCTCCTGGAAATATTTATTTTCACAGTACAGGTTTTGTAGGCCTTTAAAAATTATTCTTTAATTTTTTACTTTGATGACATTACAATACTTATTATATTAGACTTGTTTATTTACAGTCTACATAACCATATTTATTTTTGTAAAGTTCATTACACTGATTGCTTTCTTTGGATTTAAAATTTGCATTCTCCAATTATCAGAGTTTACTTCCAGTAAATACTGTATGATTTCCCACTTCACATTTCCCAGTCAAATGTTATAGCTATAGAGTTCCAGTTACTTAGCTCCCATCCTTTTCAGTATTGCCATAACTTTTATTTTTATCCATTTTAAGTCACAGACCCTGGTTTACAATATTATTATTCTTTATTTAAAGAATAATTTGTGTTTTAAAGAAAGTTTGCTGAGAATTAAACATGTTTTTCATATGTATCCAATCATTCACCATGTCTAGTGCTCTTCGTGCTTTCCTTCCTATTTGAACCCAAATAGCACTACTTTTCTTCGTCCCGAAGAACATCCTTTAGCTTTTATTGTGTTGCAGTCTGCTGGTGATACAATCGCTCAGCTTTCATGTTGAAACTGCTATCTGTATTTCACATTCCTTTTAAAAGCATACTTTTACTGAATTTAGAATTAATATTTTAAATATAGCCTGCAAAGGTTGAGTTTTACTGTGTGAATTATATCTCAATAAACTTGACTAAATAAAGTAGAACACAGTGTAATTTTCTCAATAAACATGGCAGACTGACTATACATATTTATTGCAGCTTCTTCCTAAGACAAAAAATATGACAGTCAACAAATATTTAATTTCATGTGTAAATTCAATATGTAGAAAAGAGGAAATGGGGGTGGAGAACATTATAGAATATGATAGCAAAAAAGAAAAAAATTTCTGGAAAGCAATTAAAAGTATTGGTCAGGGACCAGCTGAGAAAACTTGTGCAGGTTCAATTCCAGGCTCGGCTAAAGTCCGAATGGACTTAGGTGGCAGTTCTCAAACAGTGCTGGGATGAGGCAAAGGTTTAGGAACAGGGGGGTTGTTAAACCATGGCAGTCAATTAACAGGACATTCCTTTACCTTTATCAGGACTTTGTCAAGGGTACTGGCATGAGTGAAAGCAAGTTTGCAATTGGGAAGTCACTCTGTGGTGAAAGAGGGCAGGATGGTAATTGAATGTGAATGATATTTGTTAGGTGGTGGTGACTCAGACTGTGAAAGAATTCTCAAAGAGAAGAAAGGGTAGAAAGTAAAGTTTTATTCACTCTCCAAGAAAGGAGGGGGCATGGTGTGGAGAGATACACTAGCATTGAGGGGTGGGGGCTTTGAGCTTTTATTGGATTATAGAAGGGTGGGGGGTATTGTTTTGTGGCCTTTGGGTTGTTGGGGGCTTTGTAACGTAGGAGGTTTTGGTCAGTTTTGCATAAGCTGCAGTTTGTTCCAATGTTATCTTCTGCCTGAGTCTGTGAAGAGTGGTTCGTCCCATTCTGTTCTTGCTCTTCAGTAATTTCCAGTCCTGGGGACAAGCTCAGAAGAGGAGAAGGGCAGTCATGTTTAACAAAGTCATAGGTCTGCTTGGCAAATGGAACCACAATAGCAAATGGCACTGGTTTTGTCCTTTCAGTGTTGACTGTTAGAATGCAAAAGAGAGACTCCTATGATGCTGAAAATAGTCTCTATCCTGATTTGGAAGATGGTTACACCGACGTAGGCACAGGTACAAATGCATTAAGAGGCACATATAATATTAATACATGTTACTACATGTAAATTATATGTTTTTTATTTAAAAATAGGAATTATAAACATATTTTATTAACATTAAAAATATAAAGTATTGTGTTTTTTGCTTGCCTTTTGATTCTCACAGGTGTCATGGTGTCATGGTATACATTGTACACACTCAATATACATTCATCGTATGTAAACACAAGGTGAAGTACAATGTTGGGGAAATTACTTCACTAAATGAAGTAATTTCTTCACTAAATGAAGTAATTTACACATTACAAACTATATTTATTATTTAGCATGAAAACCCATTAAACTATATCTATAAATTGAATTCCGATGTCCATGAATTTTTAAAAATTTTCCTAAGTTAGCACATATCCAAAATAATGGTAAACTCTAATGAAAATAATGTCATCTCATATTTTAATGTATTTAATGTAAGATGAAGTTATCGATAGATGGAATAACCCCCAAAATAGGATGCCTAAAAATATCCTATTACAATTCATAACTTAGATTGACACTAGAGAAATATAATTTAACATATTCTCAAATTTTCTTACTTTCGATCTCATCTGTTTACTTTTCTGTGGTTGCACAATATAAATACTTTGAAAGTGTTAGAACTCTTACGTGGTTCTTCTCACAACAAAATAAAGTTTTGTTTTATGTTAATGATGTTCAATAAGTATGTTACAAAATGCAAAAATCTGACTTATATCAATGTGTGTTTTAATTATTTAGACCTCCAGCACTTTCTGCACGATTTCCTGCTGGTTTGCCATATTTGGTAAGTGACATTGATCATATATCAGAAATATAGATGTACTTGCTTCAAGTAACCATAAAACACTACTGTCAAACACCTGCTTTCAACAAGATCTCATAGAGAGAAAATGCGAAATATTGTTAACTATAGCCATGGTGTCCATGTTTTTCAAAGCTACATCTATGTATCCTGAAATATATTAATTCAAAATAATTTATATTTTGTAAAAGAAATTTGTTGGACTATTATAGCAATTGGATTTATAAGGATACCAAAGAACTCAGATATTTTTATTTGGAATGTATATTTTCATTTTTATAAAACCAATGAAAGTTCAGTTATTAGAAGAATATGAAAAGGATAAGGGAAAAATGTTCATTTTATATTTGAGTTATTTTATAGAGTAATATATATAT